>JBBMJM010142870.1:0-11361 GCA_037832705.1 Centriscus cristatus
TTTCTTTCTTGTGGACAATAATGGATTTAAATTTCAACTGGAAATGTGGTAAAGCCAAGTTGCATTTTTATTCAGACCTCCTTTAAATCAGGTATTGACATAAAAATGTGTTTTATTCTCATCAACATATCAGATTGCAGATAATTCTCCACAAGAAAGAAACGTAAGGGTATGACAACATGCATCAGAACGTGCTGCACGTCGGGGGGATGCAGCAAAAGAAGCACGTCTCATTTACATTTCACTCAGAACTGTACACCAGTTACCATATATACATTTACAGATGCACTTCAAATGACTGTGAATAACAATTCGAGCGCCTCCACCTGCACATTCCCACATGAAGCCAACAGCCAGGAGAAACACGACCCCATTCTATCTAGAAGTTCAAACCCATCCAGCACCCCTCATGTATCGTGTTCAGCTGCTTCGCAGCCCCCGGTGCCCCCGTTAAACCACTGAGCACGGAACATGCTGCTTGATGCTCTGCTGCTGTGAGTCAAAGGCACTCAGCAGCGCCTGGAGCCCCCACCCATGGAGCCCCCCACCCATGGAGCCTCACTTGTGACACCAACGGGTGAAGCGACAGTTCTCAGAGCGACAATCTCGTCCTGATCTGCTACAGTGGGCTGGTGGTCTCAGATCTGATGAGGTGTGTTCCATGATGTATCAAATCCTTTTGTACCCCCGCAGCAGGAGGTGGAACACTTCTCCTTTTGGTTTGCTTGGCTACAGGAAAGGAGGACGACCTCTTATCTACTTGGTCCCCGGGACATGACGTCGTTACAGCTGACCGGCGACGTCATTCACCCGACATTGAACTGATGGTTGATGGGGTTCGGGTTCATACATAACAGCCTGACCTGCTCTATCACAAGGTTGTAACAGAGAAACTGTTCTCTATCCCCCGTCTCAGCACCGGCCAGAAACCTCTGCGAACACGCTACGACGGGAAGAATAAACAGTTTTACAGTTTCATATTCACACTTATTATTATCGTTTTGCTGAAATCTTGGAAATTTGCACGTACGTCGCACCGTTCATCGTCACATGTCGCCGACTAGTGGTACGTTGTCCTGTCCAGTTGAAAGACTCCAGGCGTAACGGTTTTAAGCTAACACAGCAGTCTGAAGGGTCCGGTTGCTCCCTGACTCCTGTCGAACAGATGCACGGGATGTACCTGTTCAGGGACTGAAGGAGGACGCGCACAACCTGACGAGGACGGTTGCTAACGATGCTAAAGCTACATCAGCGTCACTGTCACCGTCAGACAACAACCGCTGTCAAACTGGCACTTCAAGGGTCAACTGCTCCTTACTAAGGGTACCTTACTGTATGCTATCACAAACAGCTAGCTAACATTCACAGACATGGCACAGTTTGACCGACCTTTAGAAATGATTTGTATCAGGTCTATACTGCAGGATTACAAACCTGAAACAAACCTTTTACACAGTCGCTGGTCCTTTTACACAGTCGATGCATTCGATGCAGCCGGATGCAGCCTGCATCTGAGCACGTTGACCAACATGTCACCATGTATTCAATAATTAACCCCGGAAGACTTTTTTCCACAGACACCCAACGTGGACCCATCAGTTTACAAAGCACAGAGCCAAAGTTGTCTTCATTTCTCCAAATACTGAGGACGGAACATTTGCAGTGTTGGCTGGTCGCTGGGAAGAGACGTCCTGTAGGTTCAGAGTGGAACATGAAATAATTATTCCTGGTAATTGGACTGAACTTATACAGCACTTTTCCTACACCCTCATGGGGTCTCACATTCAATGGGCCGCTGCTGCCCTGGAAGACGCTGCCAGCCCGAGCTGGGACCACCTGAGGGTGCAGCGTGCTGCCCAGGGAACCTTCAACACGTAGGCACCTGCCAACACTCCGGAGCGGTCCGTGTTTGTTGACATGTTATCAGCTGTGTAAGAATGAGTGCTGGGACGTCTTTGTGGTCCAGGTCTCCACGAGCGCTCCTCCTCTAGCAGTACTCCTCTCCCTGCGGGTCAGGCAGGTCGTTGAGGTCCAGGAACACGGAGGTGTTGGAGAGCTTGCGGCTGCTGGATGAGAGGTCCAGCAGCTCCTCGGCAGTGCTCGGCACCGAGCTGATGTACATGTCCCAGACCTGCTCAGGAGAGTCCAGCTCCAGCAGCTTCTGCTTGATCTTTAGGTTCTTCTCAATGTTCCTGCGCTTGTGCTTAAACTCCAGGATGGTTTTGGTGTAGCGGTTGATGGTGGTGACGGAGGACGCCATGCAGGCTGTGAAGGAGCTCCACGCTAAACTGAAGACACAAACAACACTGTGTTGGCATGTGCACGGTGACCGAAGACCACCCTGGAGACTGAGATCTGTCCTTCCACCAGACACCGGACCCGTGTTGAGTCTCGCAGCAGGAGTGGGATTTTGGTTCCACATCACCAGACCAGCAAATAATAAACAGACCGAATGAAGTTCTCCACCTGTGTGCCCAGATGTAGTAGACCGGACGGGATGAACTCACATGTAGGACCAGCTGTAGTCCCACGTCTGAGGCTTCCAGTCCTCCGGGCCCAGACTGACGGTCAGCTGGAAGGCTGTGGTGAACATCATGTGAGCCACCATCCCCAACAGACCTGCACAGACAGCAGGGAGCAGGCACGTGACAGACTGTACATCCTCTCAGCGACCACTTGGTGGCAGTGTGACACAACATGAACCTGTGGCTGTGAGCTGGTCGTTCATGTCGCTGGAAAACGGGAGCACAGGTGAAGTGTCGTAGTGGGGTTTTCAAAGGGATTCTATGTATTTACATGATCCAGGACTCCATCAGTTCTGTCTGTGCAGAGGAACACATACAACTGGAGTCTCAGATCGGACGTTGTGTCAAATCTGTGTGGCCGCATGACAACGGCTTTTTTTTTTTTTATCCCTGACAATGAACGTTGAGTAAAAAAAAAAGTCCTTCAGTTCTGTAAACGTTGTATGGGAGTGGGAGCTGACAGACAGTGAGAACTCAGAGGTCTGTTTGCAGAACCTCGTGTCAACACTGAAGCTTCAGGCTTCTGTCTATTTTATCATCTGACTGTAACCAGGACAACCGTAGCTTTTATATCTGCACATACAACCTGAGTTATTATCAGAATCAATCAAGTCTTTTATTATTAGACATCGGGAACATAAACATTCTACAACATTTGTACCGTTTTTAAAGCTTTTAAAACTTTTCTTTTTGTATTTTTGGAAATCCAATATTGCAGAGCAAAGGTGACAACAACATGGGTTCTCTCCAGGTACTCCAGCTTCCTCCCCCCTCCAACATCATGCTGAGGTTAACTGGTCTGGTAAATCACCTGCAGGTGTGAGTGTGAGTGTGAATGGTCGTCTGTCCTTCATGTGGTGATGACAGGGAGCGGCGGTCACCCGTTGACGGTCCAACAGCAGCCCGTAACCGGAGAAGATGAACAATGAACGAATGAATGAATGAATGTACACAAAGATCTTCATCTACTTGATCTACTTGGACTGAGCAGGATGTTTCAATTCGGTCTTCAAAGACAAGTTCACAGAAAACGAAAATTGCCAACATGTCTCAGCCTCCGTGTGCCTCCTTGTTGAGGAACAAAACTGGGCGGTATAAGGTCTTCATCATCATCATCATCATCATGTACTCGTACAGCTCTTGATGACGACAGACACCTCGGAGTCTGTACGTTTGCTGTGTCGAAGTCTTAAAAACTGTTGATGCCGTCAGGGCTTTGACGCTTCGGGCTGAACGGAGGATTTCAACGTTGCTCACAAGCAAATAACAGACACAGCTGGATCTCTGCTCGCTGTCTGATTGTTCTTCCCACCCAGTACGTGTCAACAGATCGTCAGCTTCTCACGTTTCATCGCCCAAAAGCCAAAGTAGGAATGGAACAAGCATGTGCAGAGAACCAATCCCATCACAAAGCTCCTCAAATCCCTGGACAGAACAAGAGCGCAGCAGATTTAGCACCAAGCACCCAAATTCCCATCCGATCCCTACAAATGCTCATGTTTATTCCCAAAGCGTTCAGAATTACCATACTTCAATGGAGATCAGAGCGGCTTTGTGTCTGGATGAGCAGAGCAAAGTCTTTGCAGAAATCACGCCGCTTCCGCTCGCACAAGGTCGGTTTGTGACGTCCATCGGTGTCAAATCAGGTTGGTTATTATCAGCTGTACAACACTTCGGGAGGGGCTGCAGGGGGGGTGGTGACGCCAGTAAAAGGTACCTTAACATTTAATGGCCACTAGGGGGCAGCATGGTTCAAAATACAGCGTTTTTCGCCAACTCATAAATATTATGGCATCTCAAAAAGAGTGACCTCACAGTGTTACATCATCACAGACAAATCCAGGAAAAGGATCTCGAGCATGTGTTCAATCCATAGGTCAGCTACTGTGCACAGGTTTGGGGCAAAGTCAATAATCAAACTTCAAAAGGGGCCATAGCCCACACTCATGAGGCTCGACCACAGTAACTCACTACTCACTCACTAAGTCACACACCAAAATGAATGAAGTAACATTACAGACAATCATGTGTCACCTGGCAACACTCAGAAAAGAGTCGTTGGGGGGGAACGGTGTTCTAATCCTCGTGGTATGTGCAAACCCCCAAATGGAGTTTGGTGTGTGTGGGATTAAACAGTAGAATAGTTTGAATGAGGGAATGTTTAAAACTTAAAATCGTCTACAAAAAATGTTTCCACGATCATTTTCAGCATTTTCTCACAAAATTTGTAGGTTCTCTTGTTTTTTTCCTTGACTGATTTAAGTCTGTCCAGCAGCGGTTCAACCTACATTGTGTGTGTGTGTGTGTGTGTTTTCAAATGCTCCATAAATAAAAAGGGATTTGTCCTTGACGGAGACAACGAACCCGTCTGTTCCTGATCTGTTCCCGTTCAGTTTACAGCAGCTCGTCCTTGGAGTGTTCTGGAGGGCAAAGCTCAAAATAAACTGCTTGATTTCCATGTTCACCAGCTGGGGAGATGGTTTCCAACTGGATTTCCTGATTCTACAGAACCTCCCCCTGGTGCACACGCAGTCCTGAGATGTTGCCGTCAATCACCCTCACCGCCAACAACAACAACGTTTTTGAAGACTTGAAACCGACTTCAATCAGTTCACAATCACCAAAAACAGACGCTGGCAGGAAGTCAAACATTCTACAAGCTGAGAAAACCCACCAGGAACAAAGGCAGAAACCAGGCTGAATGACGATCCAAGAGTCAGAGGTGGGTTGAGAAGTTCAGTCCCTCTTCAGCTGAACAATGAACCGATGCTTGAGAAGCTTCAGGGAGACGAGCGTGAGCCAGGCTCAGCTCTGCCTGTCAGACGAAATGAAGGGACGGAAACACCGGCCACACCTGCTCAGTTCATCCGCCTGAAGCCGTTAACCTGGAGAACCAGATGGACCTCAACTCAGGACCAACACTCCCCTCCACCTACTGGACAGAGCTCGGCCCAGTGAAAGGACAGGAGGTGGAGGTGAAACGAGCCTGTGAAAGGGTTTGGAATGGAAATGATCCTATATGGACGTTCAACTCGTTTCCTGTTGACGCCGAAGATGACTCATCTCTGTCCGTCTGTCTGAACAACCGTCAGTCCTGGAGCACAACAAGTCCCACTCATGGGAAGAGTAAACAGAAACAGTCTGACTCGAGTGTCACTGAACGCACCTCCAACATTCCCTTTGCTAACGATCACTGGCTCGACGGGTCAGAGGTCGACATGCAGAGGTGTGTTCATACAACAACTCGGATTGTTGGAGCATTCGTGTGCTGCGTTGTGTCTCTCACTGGGAGATAAGACACCTTCTCCAAAGCCAGAGGCGCCCTGCGTCCTCAGCCTGCGTCCTCAGCCTGCGTCCTCGGCCTGCGTCCTCAGCCTGCGTCCTCGGCCTGCGTCCTCAGCCTGCGTCCTCACCCTGCGTCCTCAGCCTGCGCCCTGCGTCCTCACCCTGCGTCCTGCGTCCTCACCCTGCGTCCTCTGCCTGCGTCCTCAGCCTGCGTCCTCGCCCTGCGTCCTCGCCCTGTGTCCTCGCCCTCGCCCTACGTCTTCACCCTGTGTCCTCACCCTGCGTCCTCGCCCGACGTCCTCACCCTGCGTCCTCGCCCTGCGTCCTCACCCTGCGTCCTCGCCCTGCGTCCTCGCCCTCACCCTGCGTCCTCGCCCTACGTCCTCACCCTGTGTCCTCACCCTGTGTCCTCGCCCTCGCCCTACGTCTTCACCCTGTGTCCTCACCCTGCGTCCTCGCCCTACGTCTTCACCCTGCGTCCTCGCCCTACGTCTTCACCCTGTGTCCTCACCCTTCGTCCTCGCCCTGCGTCCTCGCCCTGCGTCCTCACCCTGCGTCCTCGCCCTACGTCCTCACCCTGTGTCCTCGCCCTCGCCCTACGTCTTCACCCTGTGTCCTCACCCTGCGTCCTCGCCCTACGTCTTCACCCTGTGTCCTCACCCTGCGTCCTCGCCCGACGTCCTCACCCTGCGTCCTCACCCTGCGTCCTCGCCCTGCGTCCTCACCCTGCGTCCTCACCCTGTGTCCTCGCCCTGCGTCCTCACCCTGCGTCCTCACCCTGTGTCCTCACCCTGCGTCCTCGCCCTGCGTCCTCACCCTGCGTCCTTGCCTACGTCCTCACCCTGTGTCCTCGCCCTCGCCCTGCGTCCTCACCCTGCGTCCTTGCCTACGTCCTCGCCCTGTGTCCTGCGTCCTCTGCCTGTGGTGTGATCAGCTCATCAGCTCGCAGGAGGATGAAGTCAGCCATGTTCCTCAACCAGGACGTGACAGCTCGTACATTCCTTCAACCCAGACCCACCTCTGATCACACCGTCATCACTCTGACGCACAGTTTGTGTGTGACGCAGTCAAAAGACAACGGCGACATCAACAACCTCCGGGTCACGTTATGTCTTCACCCCTGGGTCACACAGACACCTGGTTCCTCCTGAAGACAGGAAGGGTCACATCAAAACTTTCCTGGCTGGAGAACGAACGAACGACGAGCAGTTCCCTGATAGACGGAACCTGTGTGTGTGTCTGTGTGCGTGTATGTGTCTGTGTGTCTGTGTGTATCTGTGTGTGTGTCTCTCTGTGTGTGTCTCTGTCTGTGTGAGTCTGTCTCTGTGTGTGTGTGTCTGTGTGTGTCTCCATGTGTGTGTCTCTGTGTGCGTGTGTGTGTGTGTCTGTCTGTGTGTGTGGGTCTGTCTCTGTGAGTGTGTGTCTGTATCTCTCTGTGTGTGTCTCTGTGTCTGTGTGAGTGTGAGTGTGTGTGTCTGTCTGTCTGTGTGTGTGTGTGTGTGTCTGTCTCTGTGAGTGTGTGTCTGTATCTCTCTGTGAGTGTGTGTGTCTGTGTCTGTGTGTGTGTGAGTGAGTGTGTGTGTCTGTCTCTCTGTGTGTGTGTCTATGTGAGAGTGTGTCTGTGTCTGTCTCTCTGTGAGTGTGTGTGTCTGTATCTCTCTGTGTCTCTGTGTGTCTCTGTCTGTATGTGTGTGTGTGTGTGTCTCTGTGAGTGTGTGTGTCTGTCTCTCTGTGTGTGTCTGTTTGTGTGTGTGTGTGTGTGTGTCTGTATCTCTCTGTGTCTCTGTGTGTGTGTGTGTGTCTGTGTGTGTCTCTGTGTGTGTGTGTGTCTCTGTGAGTGTGTGTGTCTGTCTCTCTGTGTGTGTCTGTTTGTGTGTGTGTGTGTCTGTATCTCTCTGTGTCTCTGTGTCTGTGTGTGTCTGTGTGTGTCTCTGTGTGTGTGTGTGTCTGTATCTCTCTGTGTCTGTGTGTGTGTGTGTGTGTCTGTGTGTGTCTCTGTGTGTGTGTGTGTCTCTGTGTGTGTTGTGCAGTAAATGTCAGACAACAACCCTCTGTAACTCTGTGATCTTCACCACTCGTCGTCCGTTCTCGTCAGTATGAACGGGGGGTTTGTCACTGTTCACTGACACAGACGATGTGAACACGTCGGTTCTTTCCATCTGAAACCGGTGAGGTGACTCTGATTCACTGCCGGAGTCTGCTGCTCGCCGTCATTTCCCCTGAGTGGATTAGAGGTCATTTTTAATTCCTCCGCTGGGAGGGACGGAGGGACGAGGCGAACGGGCCGGGGTGTTCAACCCCCCTGCACGTCTCATTACCTGAAGGCCAGAGAAGAAATCCACTGTCGGTTTGCAGAAACACGTATCGTACGTTCCACTTGCGGTTCCTGAGCTGCGTCGTGGTCCCAGAGGACCCTCTGGGTCGCAGTGCACGTGTGTCCATAAACGCAGCGTTCAGGTGTAACAGCGCCTGCGTGTGATGTTCCATTCATATTCTTCTGAGATCTTCACATGACGGACGCTTGTTTGCAAACTCCACATCGTTTTGAGTCGCGTGCAAACAACTCGGCCCCGTTTTACCCGTGACAGTGAAACTAAACCCCGAAACAAACGATGACAGACGAGATACCAACTCCCGTCGGACCACCTCGTGGGACCAGGATGGAGCAGGAGATGTGTCAAACAGTCGTCAGGTCAGGAAACAACTCACCTGACAGCACCGTGAAAATGGCAGCGAAGGCGTTGAGCTTGAGCCCGTCGATGACGTTGCCCAAGTGACACACCTCTATCAACATGAGGAGACCCCCGGTGGCCAGCAGGAGGATGTACAGGCACTCGGCCACGATGCACAGCCAGAGCACGCCTGCAGGAGAAGTTGGTGACAGCAGAGGAACAGCAATGAGGAGCGCGTGTGCCGAGATGACATCATGTTCTGAGGGGGGGGGGGGTTTGACACGGTCGGTGAATGATGAGGACAGAGAGGGGGCGGAGGGGGGGTGTCGGTGTCGCCCATGTGATTAACCTTCACACACAGAGAAACGATACACGATCCCTCAGGTGACGTGCAGCATGCGGCCGTGGTCACACGCACGGAGCAGCACTTCATTCGTTACATGACGCAGAGTCAAACACGTCTCTGGACCCTCGGCCGGCTTCGCCTCGACTGGCTCCAAAGTCAACCGCAGAGGCATGAGTCATTGAACTATTCTCCTGGAAATGAAACGACGTGGTTTCGTTCAGGATGACGGCGTGCGTGAGGGCGTGACGTCAGCAGACGGAGGAGACGCTGGAGGAAAGTGAAGGCGTGGAACAGCGAACATGTTCCTTCGATCAGATTATCGGTCCGATCATGTCCAGACAAACTGGGATTCTGTGTCAGCATCCGTCGTTACCACGGCAGCGGTGCACGTTCTTCACCTGCTTCACGTTCCACTGCTGTAAAACACGGAACTTCACGGCGCGCCGACGGAAAACCAAGCGCTCGGGGCTTTTGTCTCCTTCTACGTCCACAGTGATGAAACACCACAGAAGAAGTCATGGACCTCGACTGATGGTGACATCTGCAGACACTTCAGGTTCCCACTGCTTCATTCACGTGCCCACGCCTGTCGATACCATAGCAACCAGATAGCTCATCTGCAGACAGTTGAGATTCAGACAAACAAACGATTTCCTGACGTGTGAACGATGTCGCTGTGTTTAGGTTTTCCTGCTTCTCAGTGTTTCCTCCTCGTGAAAATGAGCAGATCTTGTTACCGCACTAACAACAACATCTCCAGCAGTCGCCGTCTGTGGAGGTGGACCCAGTGCCGTGGGTCCAAACGTGGATTCGTTCCAACGGGTCAGCACAGGAAGTGCCCCACATCCAGTGAGAGATACTCAACGCGATGACGACCGGGACGAAAGCGGAACGTGAAAGATCAACTTCCGCGTCTTCTGCGACTCTTCCAACCAAAGGTCCGAGCTGATGCGGTGAGAGGAAGCAGGTCGAAAGTCACAGAACACGTGAGGAGCAGTCAGACTTACCTCTCTCATTGGAAGGTGCAACGTAAATGAAACTTCTGCAGTTTTCACCTGCAAAACGAGGGAGAACGACACATTCAGGTGTGAGACGCCTCAGGTCGACACATCCAGCACGCGCTGGCGTTTTGTGAGATTTCCAGCGTCAGCTGGGATTCATGAGGAATTCCCTCGTCTGCTGCTGGGCGGCGTCCAGCTGGAGTGTTGTTGTCATTTCGTTGTGGACAGAACAAACACTTGTACAAATAAACAGGCAAATACGCTCAGATCTCAGTTAGTGTCACTCCGCTGGCTCATCTGGAGCTGACCGGCGGATCGCTGAGGAGCTTTGACACACAACAGTAGGCTAGGTAGGATACAACAGCAGCTTTAACCCTCATACAATAATCCTTTAATCCGCCTCGCTCCATCTTCTCACCGAGACAGAGAAGCAGAGCCGGAGCTGTTACTCAATTAATCAATAATTGAATCAGGAAAAAGATCTGCACAGATTTACACGGGTCAGATGTTTGAGTTCCATAGGATGGTGGGGGTCTACAACTGCCCGGATCAGCAGTCGAAGTGGGGGTGGGAGTTGATGAGCCTCTGCTTCCTCTGCTCTGTATTGTATGTGTATTTAGGGTTAGGGGTCGTTTCCATGGTACGGTGTCACACAGCTGCTGGTGAATCCTTGTTGTAATCAAACAGAACCAAACAAACAAACAAACAAACAATTGATCACATACATGACTATGACAGAGTAAATCATGGGAATAATAGATATATCGATTTTTGTACAATCCAAAGCAACATCTCAGGTGACTTTCTTCTCACAGGACACACACGGGCACATTTTGGAATCAACCGGTGAAACTTGTTGATGCTGTTGGATTCTGGTCCTGATGGAGCGGAGCGGCTCCCGGTGGCATCCCGTCTCTCTGTGCGCCCCTTTCTTTCTTTCTTTCTTTCTTTCTAACTGTCCGTCTGTCTTTCTTTCTGTCTGCCCCCCCCCTCTTACCGGTCAGGTTGACGTTCTGCTCGCAGGACAACCAGATCCCGGTGTGGAACTTCCTCATCACGTACTTGTCCTCGCCGGTCTCCCAGATGTACTGCACCAGGCGGGTGTCGTTGAGGTTGGAGCTGTTGAAGCGGATGCAGAACGACTGTCTTCCGGTGACCGGCCCGGTGCAGAACGGCTTCACCGCCTTGCGCGTGCCCTCGCACCAGTAGCTGGTGGTGAGAGCCGACACGGCCAGAAACAAGGCCAGGAAGTTCAAGGTGAGAGCCAGAGACGCTCTCCGCCGCCGGTCGATCCCCATCACGGACCGGATCCCGCTGGGTTCTAGCGGCTCGTGCTCGTCATGCTCCGCTCGGTTTCTCCCGTTTCTCCCGCGCGCCTCTCACGTCTGCTGCTCTCGAGCAGCTGACGCTCATTTTGTAGGCTGCCCCCCCCCGCGCCTGCGCTCGCACGCACTCTCGCACACACGCACGCACACACACACACACACACACACACACACACACACACACACACACACACACACACACACACA
>JBBMJM010142880.1:0-11361 GCA_037832705.1 Centriscus cristatus
ACACACACACACACACACACACACACTTCTCAGAAGTTGTCTCCACACCCCATTTCCACACTTTCACTTGCATCATCTATTTTGTCCTTTTAACGCTGTGACTGTACTATGCTGCAGGACAGACAAGTGGAGGAGATTCTACTGTACCTGATTTATTTGCTTTTGATCACTTGTGCATTTTGAACGACTCTTTACTCAGACGTCTGCTCAATAAACCAAGTAACTGCTTTCATTTCCCAGTTTGTCCTGTTGTCCTGTTGAGCAGAGCGAAGCGGAGCACAGATTGATACTCCATGTTCAGTCACACGCTGTGACTGTCGCCTCCTGACAAGTCTAAAATTACATCAGTGGGTTTTATGCAACGCTTGGTCTTCCTGTGAAAGTTGGTCAAAGATAAAAAATATTTATTACTGACCAGTTTTCCGTTGGCTCAATCGTTCGCTTTTGGACTGAATGTAGGATGTCAGCAGGTGGTCAAATATAGTAAAACATTGCTGATACAGCAGGATGTATTCGCAAAATGAGTCTGGTCGCTTAAGTTTTTGCCCGCTGTCAAATGATGATAAGATAAGTAAAGATATATAAGATAACATATCCAAGATGATATACGACAAGAGAACAACAAATTCAGCTGTTTTTTTACCTCTTACAGAAACAAATGAATGTCTTGGAACTGACCTAGTTAGTGATGTTTGGTTTGTGTTTGAGCGCGATCAAATAATATAACCGTGATCCCATCGGCATCCAGGGACTCAGTGAAAATAATCAAGTAAACTTGAAGACCCTTTTTTCCACATTGTGTGTCAGGCGAGGCCCAGTACAGCTAAAACAACACAGCCTGTAAGATTCATCTCCACATTAACTTCATTTAATTGCACGTTTTGCTGTTGGTGGTTGTGGAACAACATGGTGGAAGGATACGATACGAGGTGAATCACCTCCAGCTGCTGCCAAACCCGCACATGTCATCGGTTCGGTTCCATTTCAAAGACCGTCATTCTGAGGAGAGAAACCAAATATCTCCTCATAATAAACATCTGCAGAAGTATGTTTACCCATAAAACTCATCAAGGTCCCAAAACAAAGATGAACTTGACACAAACCACCAAAGCTTCAGCTGCAGTACAAGTACAATAGTACAGACAAAGTCATGGTGATGTGTCAGATAGATGTGTGGTTCATCCTAATGTTCTTCGAATCAATCACAGAGGCAGAATGAGAAATAACAAAAGGTAACGTTCTCCGTCCGAGTGTGTTTTCGTTCAACACACTGAGCTGGAATGTGAGGGTGAAAACTGCAGGACAGGGCGGCTATTGATGAAGGCGTTGACTGCTGGTGAATCATATTCAGCGTGAGCCTGCTGTTTGGGAACTGGACTTAACACCCCTGAACTCTGGAGACGAGCAGCCCCACCCTCGCGTCTCGGAGGATACACAAAAAGGGAGGATAGAGGGAGGGATCATGCCGGTTCAGATGGTGGGAACTCGGAGGAAGGAAAGAAAACCGCTGTCTCATCCAGGAAGCAGAAAAACCTGGCCTTGACCTCACTTCCTGAGACAGAGGAGGAGGACGGGGTTTTAAACCCACTGACTCCGTCCCCCCCGACACATCAGACCATCAATTTACATTCTCCACAAACAAGAGGAGGAGCGAAGTTTATTTACAGTTGCTGTGTGACCATATCTCTCTCACAAATCCAGACATAAAGGGAGAAAAATGGGTCACACTAAACTCCCCTGTCTGGAAACTAGCACACACCCCCATCCCCACCACCACCACATACACATACGTTCACACACACCACTGCCAGCCAATGTGATATGACGCAAAAAGTGATGTTCTGGCTGTGAAAGGACGCCACAGATCTCCATTGTGACAAAGAGGTCATGAGAGGAAGTTATCCCTCATCTGCTCATTCAGACAGCGGTCACATGCTGAATGTTTCCTGCAGCGCCTCGGCCAGCAGCTGACCGACGGGCTCTGCCGAGGAAACGACCCGAGGCCTCACGGGATGACCGTTTTACAAACATACCAGACAAAGAGTTCTGTTTTCCTGATGGATTGTGACACATAGCGTGGGCTGCAACATGCAGGGACCATGTGATGAATTGTTTACGTTCTATGAGTCACCTCGTGTTGGCTTCACAGATCTAAATGACAGGATCTAGTGACCATTTGGGAAATGGATTTATTCAAAGTGTTTGCCGTGTTAGAGCGCCTCCTGTTGGTATCTCTGTGTACCACACTAGTGTATCCCATATGCACTTCTGCAGCACCAGCTGATGTTCAGTGTTCTGATCATACTAATAGAGTAATGACATAAAAGGTACATCTTGATGCCGAATTTGCAAAAACAAGAATGAGTACTAATGTTTTTTAAAAATATTGTTTTCAGATAATACAAACTCAACATGGAAAAACATTTATTTGAACAAAAATGACACAGGCCAACAGCTGTTGCATAATTGAAATGAATTTAGCATCCACTCATACCAAGTTTTAAATAACATTTGAACATACAAATCAACATGGGTTGAAGAAAGGTACCAAAATAGGTTTTATTATACACAACATTGTCAAAACTTTGCATACGAACCTCTTAAATCAAGGAGATGTTAGAATTTCACACAACGTACCAAACAAAAAAATCGAGTGATTCATTCCCCTTGGATGCAGCTTAACTGGAACCCTCCACTGCAGTAAATTAAGAGTGACGCTTTCATTCAGAGGTCATGTAAAAATGTCCCAAACAGGTTGCACCTGCAGACACAGGGGCTGGGCAACGCTCGGATGTCACACTTCTCACTGCCCAGTTTGAAGTGGTTGACGGATCCTGAACCCATGAAACGCTTTGTCCTTTTATTGGACCACAGAATGCTTTAATATATACGATTTTTTAAAACAATGGTACAACACACAATACGACTAACTTTCATCTTGTTTAAACTCAAGCGCTCAATCATTTTTTTTGTGTCGAACTGGAAGAACAGATCAGAGATGAGATGCTGAAGAACTGTACGTGCAGTGGAGCGTCTGCTTTTATTTCAACTTCCAAAAAAAGACTAAATCTTCGTCTGTCATCTAATGTTTTAATATTTTCCTGGCACTTTTATCAATTAAGGTGTCCGATAAAAGAATCTGTCAGGATCCTTTGACTAGCCTTCGCGGAGGAACGACACCAAACTGTTTCACTGCTCTCTTGGGCATCTGACTATTGTTTTAAGACAAACCGGTGAAACTCTTTTAAAATACAAGTCAGTTTCCTGAGAATTAACATTGACCACATCTCAATAAGATTCAAAGCATAAAAGTTGGCAGATATTTGCAGGCACTATCATTATCATCATCATCATCTGGCCACAGCAAATGTGCGTGCAGCCTAGAAACTCAAACAGATGAAGGAAAAACACATCGGACTCTCCTTCCAGTGAACAGAACCAATTCCACTGAGCAGCAGCTCGTTCGTTTGAAGTATTACGTCTGATTCGGTTTTGTTTTTTTTCTGGGTGGGAACAGCACAGCATCTGTTTGTGCATTTCATGTCGTCTGTCCATGACGGCTGCTTGATCACCCGCTAACAACACTCAACCAGCACCAGAGAAACAGAACAACACCGCAGGCAAACTGACACTTCATATGAAACTGTACAGCTGTTAAAAACAGTTCGTTCATCCACCAGCTGTGTGTGTGTGTGTGTGTGTGATTCAACAGTGTTAGAGAACATGGTGCAAGGACAAACCCACTGGCTGAAAAATTAGTGTTGCCTCTCAGATTCCAGTTTGGTTAGATCAATAATTAAAGTCAAAATAATCATTTTATTCAAACAGCTCATCTTGCATATTATAAACTGAATGGGTGCAAATCTGAAACCAAAGTTAAATACTGGACTGCCGCCTCGCAGGCACAAGCTTTCATTATGCTTGTCATTTTCAACTGTGGCGTCTCTCTTCCTAAAAACATTGTCCCAATGAGAGGAAGGTAAAAAAAACCCGACACACATTCCCTTTTATTTCGTCCTCCTATCTCCCACGTTCACTCGTCCGCCACCGTAAATCTCCCCACCCTCTCTGCCATTTACATTTAAGACTGAAGTGTGTTCATCAAACAAGCTGCGAAGCTTCCTCAACCGGCTTTGGTGCTTTAACACCGAACAAGACACGCTGCACATGTCCTGTGCTGAAGCATAGCTGAGGACTCACTGTCCCTCTGCTTTCAGTTTGCCGTCGACGTCCATTTTGGGCAAAGCGGAGGAGCGTGCAGACTTCAAAGGGCCGTTTCCCTCCACAAACATGTTGGGGATGTCCTGGCCGAAGTAGATCTTACTGTTTTCTGCTATCGCCTGGTACTTCATTAGCTCCAGGTACTCCGGGGTTAATTTCAACTGTAACATGAAGAGAGAGACGCCGCGTGTGAGGATGACGTGTGTGTGTGTGTGTGTGTGTGTGTGTGTGTGTGTAACTGCATCAGCATTCTGATTTACCTGATTTGCTTCAGCAAACTTGGCCGCAGAGTAAAACTCAGCATCGGCCTTCGCCTTCTCCCTCGCCAGGAAGGCGGCATCTGAATGAGAGGGGGGGGGCAGCTCAGCAATGCACACGACAGAAAACCAGGATAGACGTGATGAAGCAGCCCAACGAACCTTCTATTTCAGAGATCCTCTTCTCCGTCTCTTTCTCCATCACTTTCTGTTGGAACTGGATCTCTGCCACCTGAGCCACTTTCTGGGCTTCTGAAAACGCACAAACAAGCAGTGGGGGGGGGTCAGTGGTGTGGCTGCACGTGAATGTCTGGACTCATGTGAACTAGAATCTAGTTGGATGAGTAATAAACATACCTATGATGGCCTTCTTCCTCTCAGTCTCTGCTTCCTTCTCCACCACCTTCTGAGTCTGAGCTGTTATCAACAGACGGGTCTTCTCCGCCTCCCTGTGAAAACACACAGGTTCTTTGGAATGTTTCACATTCTGCTGCTGTCCCACTTGAATGACAGAGTGGGTTCGACACTAAAATAGACACTTGTGTCTGCGTAAGCTCACATCAGTTCAAAATTCCTCCTGATGGACTCTGGGATCTTTGGCTTGGTAACACGGACTGCCTTCATCAGGGCAATTAAAACAAGAAGGTGAGACAGGAAAAACACTGCTCACACAAACTGTCGACAAAACTGAACTGAATTGGTTGACGGATGACCGACTGTGTCAACGTTACATCCTGTGCATACCTGTATTGTGAGACCAGGAGCCATTGAATTAAGATCATTCTGCAAAGCAGTTTTCAGGTTCTCATCAATAATATCTGCAAAACAGAAATCGGCAGCTGTTAGACAACACGGAACATGGAACCCGAGTCACGTCAGGTATGTCACAACTGAACAAAGAGCACATTGTGTGTTACATGATCTTTGCGGTTCATTCCAGACTCACCAAACAACTCAATGTACACCTCCTGGAGTGTGTGCACACTGCAAAACTGGTTCAGTTCATGATGAATCTTGTTGAAAATTAGCGTTTTGTCATAATCAGCAGTGTAGTTCCTCACAGTATCCACAACTACAAATAAAAAACAACAAGAAATGGAGCAGTTGTCAGAGCCTGTTTCAATCAAACAGGGAACTGATGCAATGAACTGAGAACATTTTGTACCTGCTGAGGGAACCAGCATGTTAACAACCTCTATTCTGTCAAAGTAGATCATCACACCGCCACTGTGAGAGAAAAAAAAAAACACAATACTGAACATGTTTGATAAATAGCTGAAAATCTAAAGCAGCTACAAATCTCAATGTACAATCACTCAATGTGCATGTTCTTTTACTGCACCTCGTTCCACAGGGCACATTCTTGATCTCATCGGTTTGGAGTGTTGTCTGAAACGCACAGATTTAAAACAATATTAAAAATGATCACGTGAGTTCAGTCTCAGGCACCTGGACGAAAACTGAACCATCACTATGAAAACTGTTCTCATCCCATTTAGTGATGAGGAGGATGGATTTCGAATATTTAATTGAAAAGTATGTATGTGTGTAGTAGTATACAAAGTCACATTTAAACATGTAGCACAGTCAACAGTGTGTATATCTGCTTTCACCACAATGTAAAATAATACGCAGGCAGCCATGGCTGAAAACATTTTGCATACTGAAGCCAATTTATTTATAGACAATGCCACTGTGTTCCTCATGTGGAGCAACGTTTAGCCTCTACTACTCAAAAGTGTCAAGGCTGAAAGATGATTTTACCTGCACTGCTCTGTAGGTGGTAATAAAAGGCAGCATAATATGATATCCAGGACCATTGGGTCCTGTCAGCAATGCCCCGCCCCTGAAAACAAAGAATCCCAGTGACAGTTGTCAATATATCATTAGTATGTGAAAGGAACTGAGCTAAAACGACAGATATCTGTTTTAATGCAACATGGGGTTTTATAGGGTGTGTTACAATACCTATAGTACACAGCCAGGTGTCCTTCCTCTATCTTGTGAATGGAGGAATGTAACAGGATGGCCATGACTCCTGCTATAGCTGCAAACACAGCCCCTACATGCGGCATCGTCATCCTCACTGGAACTCACCTGAAGGCAAAACACCGCATTTCAAATAATGATCCCTCTGGAATTATTCCAATAATGATATTCTTAAGAGGGGTAGTTTTATGTGTGAATTACTTCGTTCATACCGACAAATGCTGACTTAGTATCAGAATAAGCTAAACAGAACAACCTCTACATGTTTCAAATCCCAACCTGTGACTGCACTGAATGCAACATATTCACACCCAATGGAGTTAGCATTGCGTTACACATTCGATTTTTCTGTAATTTTACAAACTTTAAAAAGTGCATCAATTGGGCTTGACACTGACGCCCAATTTTTTTATTACTATGGCGTCGGCTTCTGTATTATAATTCATAGTAAGTGTAACAAAATGCCCCTAAAAAGTAACAAACTATGTAGCTAATGCTAACAAGCCTAAGCGCACAATAACTAAACTGGCTTCATCAGTATGTGCTTCTAACGCAGTCAACGCACAAATGAGCCAATGAGCAACAGCTGTACAAAGCTGTTTTCTTCAAGACGGGTCGCAGTAAACAAATATATTTCAGGAACAGAAAACGCTGACAGCTAGTTTGCACTTGTCTAATATCCTTGCTAACCCGTGTTAGCTTGCCTCCTAGCAAGCGCTCGCTACCCAGTTCTTTCTGAAGTCTATCCGTCCATTTGTTGTAGTGCAGTGATAACTTTAACTCTATGAGAAACTAGCTCAAATTAACAATGTCCACCATTAGTCTGAAATAGAAAGGTCAACGAGGAGCTGTATATAGAAATAAAATTACCACAACATCGAACCGTCTCCGTTCCTGGTCTTATCATTCATCGACCCATCCCCCTCACCGCCTCCCACACAGTGCTGCCAGGTGGGAAATGTAGGATTATTACGTATTGTACGGAAGCGTATCGCATTCACTGAAAAATATTAATTAAAAAAAGACTGTCTTTTAGAGTATTTTGTCGAGACTTCGCAGCGTGTGGAATAATTCAGGAAGGTTTTTGTGAAGCGCGTATGTTGTATTTGGGGCTCGAGGAGAAGCAGGATGAGAGTTGAAGTAACTTTGTAATTGTCGCAGAACACAACCAAGATATCAAACACAGTGGACGTCATCTCCCGCACAATTTCTAATGACGTTTTATAGAGAAAATATAAATTAATGAGAATTTACTACACACCCCACCACACCTTATCGCAAGGGGATGTAGCTCAGTGGTAGAGCGCATGCTTTGCATGTATGAGGCCCCGGGTTCAATCCCCGGCATCTCCAAATCTTTTGCTTGGGAATTTGTAGTTGCGAAATGATTTACGTTCTCAGCGCCACACTTAAAAAACACTCTGGAGATGTAGTTGCGAAATTCTGTTCCACCCGCTTAAAATATTCGAGTTCTGTTGTTAAAGGATGCACCATTAGCAAGCAATTTCCTGTACATGAGCACTCAGTTGTTTGGTCCCCTGTGTAGATATAGTTGTAACTTCAACTCACAGGCAGAGAAGGCAAACCAAATAAAAAAAACAGTGAGCACATGAACTGTCATTCAAATCAGTAATAAAATGGGAAGTGTCCTGTACTTGTAACATTCATATTCCATTGTGCTTAATTTGTACTGATAAAAATAAATAAATATATCTTAGTAGCATCTTAATATGTTTTTAGAATTTGGAAAAATACACGTAAGTAAAAATAAAAAAACGCAAATCACACATCATCAGGTGAGGCACTTCAGTGTTTTTAGGTCCGTTTCTACATGTCCGGTGGTTCATTCACTGCGCCACACTGAGTCCAACTCCAGTCCTCATCCTGGAGGGAGAACACAGTGATTGCAGGAATCACTAATGGCATGAATAATAAAACGTGTCGGTTACAGCTATCAGGTGACAGACAAAATGTACACACTTTCTATTGATCTATTTACCTCGATACTGCACTGCATCTCCCGACTCGCCTCGTGCAGCAGAGACGTTAGCTGAGTCAGATAACACTGGTTTTCATCCAGTAACTGATGAAGCGTTTCACTAAAAGAGACAAGAGCGCTCGACTGTGATTGTCGTCTCTGTTCTCACTGAGCTTGCTACAACAACAAGAACAATGTTTTGAGACATGTTTAGGTCAATTCAGGAGAGTATGAGTGGAAACACCTAAGTTGTGACTCAGTGAATAACAGACGACGGAGGAGCCTGGGCACAGTGTGTTATTTACCTGTTGCTGGATTGTTGCAGTAAAGACGGTGCTGGAGAATTACTCTGGGCCTTGACACACAAGCACAAACTGCATCAGCTCCAGTTTTATACCAGACCTTTGTTTATCAGCGCTTTACAACCACGATAACCTTTGGTCTATACTCACACAGGCAATCTTGAGCAGGTACCAGATCTCCTTCTGTCTCTTCAATTGCATCTGCATCACTGCTGCTTCTGCTGTTTTTATTCTCTCTACCACATTCTCCAATTTTGGGAACAAATCGCCGATGTGTTGTTTACAGACCAGAATTGCACTAAGAAAAAGACAGCAATAGGAATCCGTAATGAGCTTTAACTGGCTGCGTCTGTTTATTTCAGCGTCCTGGACCGATTACCTCAGGTGAGTGTACAGGTCTTTCAGCACTCCGTCTTGGTTCTGAACCGTCTGGAGTATGGCCCTCACCATGTCTGAGCTGTCACTGTAACCATGTGTGTCAGGACCTGTCAGCACAAACACACACAAACAAACATCTGCTTGCTGCTCTGTGACACAGCTGTCTACAGACATTATTCAGTGACTGCAACACATTCTGACAGCATATGTCAATGTTAGCCAGATGTATAGTATCCACGGCAACGAGCATCATGAAAAGCATTAAAACACCATAGCTCCTATTTTTATAGGTAAGATGACTTACTTTTGCTTTTGCACTTAGCTTTCAGTTGCTTGTAGAGTTCAATAGCTTTTCCCTCCCTGTGAAGAGACACGTTAGAGACCGTTACGCTGTGCACATCACAGTCAATGGAACGATCACGGGCTTCTTCAAACAGAACTACTGACAGCTGTTCCATCACGTCCCCTTGTTTCCTGGACAATGGACTCCGCTGTAACTCCACTATCTCAGAATGTAGAGCCACGATCTCCTCATCCAGATACCCCACGTCTGCAACCTGCAGCAGGAGGTACAGTCAGCATTTCTTTTAAACATCTGCCAGTCCAGCTGAGACAGTCCTACCTTTGTTAACTCATCCGCTTTTTCTTCATTTTCCTGCCACGTCTTCAGCATTTTTTCTGACGCTTCAGATATAAAGGAACCACAATAGAAGAATATTAGCGTGAAGCCTTGAATCAATATATGTGTAAGAATGTACAGCAAGAAGTTAAAACGTACAGATACCGCTGTGTCTCTGCTTCGCGTACTGCTCAAGGTCATGGCGGATGCTGCTCTTGAAGAAAGACAGTTTGGCTCGAAGCTGCTGCGACTGCGAGTACATCAGGTTCTTGTACCGTGTTAAGTTGGTGTTGTATCGCAGCAGACTCAACCTAAACGATCACAGACGTAGGAATATTAGTCGTGTGTGTAACAACTGCACAGCATTGGCATTTTGAAAGAACTCTGACAAGTTTATTTCAAGATCATTTTCAAGTAATTTGGACCAAATTCTGTCTGTGTGTCCCAGACACAAACAAGGCAAATTACCCAAAGTAGCGTATCAACCAGCTATGTGTTGGTACTTACATAGCAGCCCTCTGGCCTTGGTACAGACGTACGTAGTCCTCTTTCAGTCCACAAATATAACTGACTGCTTCGCCCCACACCTTCTTCAGTGCAGCCAGTGGAAGTTGTGTCTTTGTCTCCCTGACTGAAAGAGCACACAATCCAACTTCATGTTAACAAGAACATGTTTTATACAGTGATATGCATCTTGCTCACAGTACTTCAGCGTCAGATGTTGAGGGCTGTGACAAAGCGACAGTATTTGAAAACCTCAGATCACACATATATAACTTCAAATGAGTCCTCTGCACACATTTGCACATTTACTTGAACATTAAATCCCATAATCTTATTTAAATTCTCTCAAACTTAACAGCACAATGGGCAGATCCCGAACAAGTTATTTCTCAATAATGAAGACTGATATCTCACCTATAAAGTTAACACTGTCTGGAAGAGGTCTGGCAGTCAGTGGTCCAGAGTACTTGGTCAGGCTCTTGTCGAACAGGAAGACTATGAAGGTGTCCCAGCCTCGCTTGAAGCACAAATAACAAACATCACTGAGCACATGGGGTGGGGGGGTCAGAACACATCAGCACAGATGGTGCTGTGATTTCATTTCAGATTTGACACTTCTACCAACTAATGTCTGTGAATTCTGCGAAACTGTACAAACGAATGTAAGAAGCTGTTTCCCGCCACAAACTAGCACCTGTCCCAAATCCCCCTCCTAAGGCACACTGTCTCCAACGTGTTTGAACAGTTTTGTGTGTGTGCAGACACACACCAATCCATCTGGCAGACATTGTGCAGGAGGACTGCGTGGATCCAGGGAGATTCCCGTCTCTAACAACAGTTCTTGATTCATCGGTGAAATGTGTGCGTGAGTCTGTGCCTCCAAACGGAGCTGCAGCGAGTGTAAGCTCTCTTCAGCATCCAAACTCAAGGAGTGCAGCTGGGCTGACGTCATGTCCAACACATGGATGATCTACAGGAGGGAAGGCAGGGGCGGTTAGTTTTACAAGCTATAAATAAATACAGGGGCCATTCACACACACACACTCAAGGAATTTGCATTCTGAGTAAACTTTGTACTTAGTACAGTGTTTATGGATAATGTCAGTACTTTTC
>JBBMJM010142889.1:0-10157 GCA_037832705.1 Centriscus cristatus
ATAATGTTGTATTATTTTTATTACTGACAACATTAAAATATTCAGTACAAATTATTATTATTATTATTATTATTATTATTATTATTATTATTAATATTATTATTATTAATATTAATATTATTATTTACTTACAATCTTTTTTTAAAAGTCCTTCAAGGACCTTCACAAAACCACCATTTTTTTCTCATCAAGCCACTTTGGCACGTCTTTGTCCTCCACAGATTGTTCTGTGGCCGTTGAGCGGAAGGAGGAATGAACTCAGCTGTTCCTCTCTCCATCACACTCCTCTAATCCTCCTCCACTTGCTGCTACTTCAACGGTCACTGGTGAGCGCGGCGTCTGCCGTCTTTATTGCCATGATTTGTTGAACCTCTCTCCCTTGCACTCCCTTCGCCTCGACAGTACATCTGCTCTGTGCTGCAGGAAAATCCCCTGCTCATCTCCTGAAGGATGATTGTGTGTGTGTGTTTTTTTTTATCAGACCTGTGGGCTGTGAACATTCCTCATGTTATTTCTTCCTTTTACACAATCTTGAGCTTTCACAAACAAACACCTATATTGCTTTTGTTTTGATCCTGACAAGACTTTGCCTTGTTTCATAAGTGTGTGTGTGTGAGAGAGAGAGGTATGTGGTCACCTGCTCTCAGCTGTCTCATCGTTCTCATCAAAAATATGTGTGGGAAAACCAGATTTCTACCTCTGCGCCAAATCCACGATGCACCCACGTCGTACCCCATGTCGTATCCTATGTCGTTCCATATGTCGTACCCTATGTTGTACCCCATGTCGTACCCTATGCCGTCATGTCATTTTCCCAGCTCTCGGAGTGTCACTTCTTTCTTCTCTAAGAAAAGAAAACCATCCTAAAAGGGATTTGTGCGTCCACTGCAGCTGCACTCGTCTTTCCATCCTGCCAGCGCACCATCATCATTCCATAAACCAAAGGAGCCACTGGCTCCACGCTCTGCGGATTGCAAACTACCAATAAAAGTCAGAGGAAGAGTGTTGTTAATTACATCATGGCTTTCACATAATTAAAATATGTCAGTTCAGTGTTGGACGGCGTTTCGGCTGAAGGCACCTACAGGAATTAAAACACTGACATCATTGAAGCAGAATGTGTAATAAATGTTGATCAATAAGCTGACACGTGACATACTGTATTTTCCCAAATATAAGCATTTCCTGGATACATGTGGCCCTGTTGTGGTTCAAAAAAGTCTTTACAGTTAAAATCAGGGAAAAGGTGTGGTTGCCACCACCTTTTGTCTGTGGGGCAGTGGAGCGTGATGTCAGCTTATATTCTTAATTTTGTATTCTCGCATCTCTGATGATCTGGTAATCCCTGACCTGTCCTTATTCAAGGAGGAGGGGCTTAGCGTCACCTCCGTGTCATTGTTGCATGGTTGATGTGTATGTTGTACAGAGATTCTGCCAGAGGTGAACATTTCGCCAATGGCCTTGAGCTTGGCCTGCTAATGGACCTTCATACTGTTCATTTTGCATTACCGTTCGTAAATACATATTAATTTCATACATACTGTGGTTATTTCGTCCTAATTTCGCCTGTAGCTCAGTTATTGTAATTATGTGGACCGGGGGAGCCCTGAGGCTTCAGGGATTGACCGTGTCGCTGCACCCCATTCCCCCATTCCCCTTGCCTCTGCAAGTGCATCTTAGCCTTTGCCCCTTTTCCCCTACTCATCTTCATCCATGTGACTGTCGCTGGACACGTGAATGCTCTTGCGTTTTTGTTCCTGCTGGTTAAATCCGGTGAAGTGGCCATTTGTTTCCGGCCTCAACGTTCACAAGCATCGATTGGGGCCTGCGACACATTTTTTTTTCTGCTTAATCAGCACTGTGTGAATGTGTGTGTACGTGTGGGCTGTGGACATTTGAATTGATTTTTCATTTTGACGTTACCTTTTCTCTGCCACCTGAGAAAAAGGTCACTTTGAGCACCCTCGCATATCGCATGACTTTTTAAAACTATTTCAAATGCAAAACCTGCCATCCATACATTACTGTAACGCTGCTTATTGTTGTCATTTCAATCATATTATTCTTAACACCTGTGGATAGCGCCATCACCAGATGAACTCAGGCCCCGCCCACGTCTACTACAAAACCCTAATTATTAATCAATAGATGTTTGATAGCTCCATGGGACTGGGGCTATATACATGTATCTAAACATGCAGATATACGATTCAGTACTTACACAAAAGGAGGAAGGACATTATTTTAACTTTTTTTTTAGGGGCACAAAAACCTTTACATTTTTAAGTTACTGTAAACGTTCCCCGTGGGCTGGAAAGTTCAGGAACAAAGAGAAAAGGGATCTTCAGAGCTTTGTAAGATACAAATGATGACAAAGGTTATATATACTGTGATCCCACTGAGCCTTTGGATAAGTGGTGTGTGTGTGTGTATGGATCAGAGTGAAGGTGGGAGGGAGCAATTGAGGTCACACCAATGGGTGTGTGATGCATATTTTGCTCCCACCGATTTTGTAGCCGAGTGAAGAACAGCTGATGACTGCTTACGCTGCCTTTGATCAGACTTGAAACGGCTGAAAATAATTCCGTCTATTTACACAATTCAGATTTTCACATGCCTCCTTTGGGGGGAGCCGCCGCTTGCTCTACATTATCCTGCTAGTTTGGTGCTTTGAATATATTTCTGCAGCAGCGGCGTTGTTTACATTGATCAGATGAACATAGCTCCACAGACGACGGCAGCTGCATAAGCATCAATAGGGCCGAGCTAATCTCTGCTACATTTCACAGGTATTTCTGGAAATCAATTTAAGTGGAGTGGATCTATTCGGAAATCTGTTGTCCACTTGTTGTAAATACCCTGACTGTCAAGCTTCCAGACTCCAGAATGTCTCAGAGATCTCTATGGGTATGCATCTCTCCAATGCCCGACCTAATATGTATGTATATATACGTAAAGATACAAAGCAGTATGATACAGTGAAGTGCAGTGTGACACAATGCAACACGGTACAGATTTTTGACTCATATAGATTATTCGTGACACCCCAGTCATCTGGGGTGCTGCCGGCTAAACTCTTCGGTCACTGTGTCAGAATTCCATTTAACTGTACATAAATGAATTGAACACAGCGGTCAAACGCTCATCCTGAGTGTCACAAACAACAGAATGACCTCTCAGCGCTGCCCTCGACGATCATTCTTCAGCCTCCAACACCAGCTGAAGCCACCGTGCGAATGGCTGATGTGATCTTATCTGGTTTAGATGCTCCCCACACATATAATTCATGTGGATGGCAGCTGATGAATCACCTCAGCTCCTGTCACCCACGGTGTTCAACATGATTCAGTGCTCTGCCCCTTTGTTTTCCATCATATGTTCTATTACTCCGTTCCGCATCTTTGCCGATGACATCCAGCACTACCTCCTGAAGAATTCTCTCCTCCCCCGCCTGGCCTCCTGCTCGGTCTGCTGGCTCAAGGCCCCCGCAGACCGAGGTCTGAGAATACTAAATAATCACTATATACACAGTATAACTGAGAAATATCCATCAAAACCTGGTGGAATTTTTAGACTTTATTTATCGGACATGCAACAGTAATTTATTTATTTGCACAAAGTGTTCTTCATGTACAAAATAAGGCTCAAGCTCGGCCCGGGAATGTTTGTTTTGTGCATCCTTTTCCCCCTACATGTTTTAAAATAACAACACACCAGTGTCAAAAGTCTCTCGGTAAGACTCGATAAATCCCCAAATGCTCATTATTGCACACACTGTGTGTCCATCTTCACCACCATTGATGGTTTCCTCCATCTCCAACTTTTCGCCGCAAACTAATGGTGGCAGAGTCTTTCCAGTTTCCCTCTGAAGCTCTCAGCACTCTGTTTATGTATGACGCCTGACAGCAGCCTATTATATCCAGTCCCTATTGCAGGGTGTTTGACTTGCAGTCTGAGTCTGAATTTCTTTTGTTTTCCAGTGCCACCAAATGGAACACCCCCCCTAACCAGGACATTCTGTTTCAGACTTTGGTCCAACTCAGAAGACCCAGAGTTCAGAATCCAAGATGTTGCCAGCAGCACAGTGTTACCTGTCGGTATGTTCTTCTGTTAGATCTTCAATGTCCATTTCAGTGACTTGTACGTTTGTTGTTAATGGGAATGTTACTGTGTAGTTGGACATGGAATACACCAAAATGTGTTGGTTGCAGACTACTTCTGCAACAACATATCGTGTTTTCTTACCATCCACTACATTGTTCCGAAAGTGTAATGAAGAACAAGTTATCAACCCGAACACCCGCCTCAAATGGAACACGCTATCAGCAACTCCCTTTCACCCCGTCCACATCCGATCAACCCTCCGCTGTCCTTTTCCACCTCTGAGCCGTGTCTCTCAGTGGGAGTCATGTGAAGTTCCCAGAGGTCGTTTCGCCCGGTTGCAGGTTGGTATTTGCTCGGCCAACACAGCGGTGGTGCAATGTGGTGTCTCAGTGTGTGGGAGCCAGTGATTTATGGCCTTCATGTTTGTCCATGGAATTACAGTTTGATTGTTTCATTCACTGCAAAGCGCTTGAATCCATGCTAATGAGTTAAGTGTTTATCTATCAGTGCGTTAGAGTGTAAATCCAATCTCGTTTATGAAAAAAAAAAAAACCATCAGAGGGTTGAACAGAGGTTCCGTGTCAGTGGTGCATCATACAGATACACGTTCTGGTGACATGTAGATGCAGGTTCCCTGACTCCATGCATTGTATCTGTGAGGGGCAGCAGCCAAAGGAAAGCAAGTAACCGAGCAGACCAAAGATCATTAGCTCATTAAAGAAAGGAAACAGTCTCACTGTTAAAGGAGCATTACCCTTCAATTACATTTAATCTGGACAACAGGACTCCAGCCGCTCGTGCTCAGACACAATCAATATCAGTCAAGTTTGGTGCCAGATCGAAACTTTCACTTTAGAAGATGAATAATGAATGTCTGCTAATGATAAAGTTTCCTGCATCACACATACACACACTCACATAATATGTATAAAGAGACAGTACAGTGTACAGTATATGACGTAGTCACGGCACCAAAGTGCGCAAATCAGCTCATTAACATTGTTTACCACTTAGAAAAGATGATGAATCAAACACAAGTCCAAAGGTTCGGAAGAAACAACGCAGGCGTGAAAGCTCCCTGGGTTATCTGGTGATATATTACTGTTATTAAGCATCTTTAAATGTATCATCGACTATGCCAACAGTTCATGTTGCTCTGGTGCTCAATAGAACTTTAGAGCTTTAGTGGTTTTTGTTTACAAGGTTCACTTGTTGCAAATGAGACACTGACCGACATGTTACATCTTTGACTTGTTGCAAACAAGAAAGTCTGGGTTGCAAAGTGGAATCGACCTCCCTCTGCACAGCCCCCCGTTTGCTGGGTCTATTGACCGCCACTCACCGACAAGTGGGAGCAACTCTCCACTCAGTGTACTGTTTATGTATGTGAACATCATTTTTATTTACTGATTTATTATCCACATTTTTATATTTTTTACAGTTTCTCTGTTCACATCACACTTTTACAGAGCAATCTTTTTTTTATTTGGTTTTAACTATATTTCCCTTTATTGCTATTTGATCATCATTTATTGCTATTTATCTTTGTTATTGTTTAAATACTATGTACTTATCTCATTTAACAAACTTTAAATTGATAAATTATATTTATTTATTTGGTGAAAAAAAACCCTCCTTCTTTTGTTTATGGTATTATTCTTCTGGCCATTGGATCATTAATTGGATCAACTCAGAATGCGTTTGGACCAATCACATGGGTCTATCAGATAGACTCTATCTGACGAAACCAGCCTTAGAGCCATGCACCCAGTCTGTGGGCGGGGCTTAACAGGATGACCACGGTGTTTATGAACACAACAAAGACAGATGCCGCTGATGAAGAGGCGTCATTTGAATCCTCTTCGGCGTCAACAGGAAAGCAGCTGGACATTTCTTTCAAAGACCATCAAAGGAGCTATTTCCATTCCATCGCTGTGCACCAGGCTCTGCTCCGCTTCTTCAAGACAAACCATCCATCCAGCCACCGACTTGTTTCTCTGATAACCAGATACCAGTGTGATAATCAATAAGCAGATAATTGATGGCAGACACGTGGAGGCCGTGAAGGTGACACAGTCTTTTTAATCCCGCAAATGCTCTTTCATTTTATCTAAAATCGGGTGTTTAGTAAGAATACGTCCAGTCGAGGTAAGGAGAGACTTTCCACATCCTTTGAATGACATTCAACATTGACGAGGTCTCAGCCTTGGAATTTGGAGAGGGTCTGTTTGCGTGACAGCCACTGGGAGATAAGGAAGAAAATACTTCACCTGCTTTGTTGCATTTATCAGCGAGGCTAATCGCTGTGATTAAAGCTCAACATTTGATCGACTTGGAAGGAAGCAGACCAAAAAATTTCAGTCAAATTGTTGATACAAGCACACGTGGAGGGAGGGGAGAAGGCGCTATCTTGTTTTTCCCACTGAATTTTAATTTCCTGATCAACCTTGTGTCAGAGGTTTGGGTTTTCACTGGAGACCTGATCTGCACGTCTGAATGCCAGCAGAGATCAGCATCTCTATACTACGTATATTATCTCTATATTATTACAGCCCCTGACCCATCCAGACCCCGAATGAATAACATACATAAATCATATGTGAGAGGTGAGGCTGTCGTCTTTGTTGATCTGTTCACTTTCATCCCATAATGCTTCCTACTGAGAGGGATTCAAACATCCTAGTGCCTCGTGCCGTCTCAGTCGTGCATGATTAATTCAAAAGACGGAATCTTTCATGTGACCCAACTGGACTGATTTACTGGAAACGTTTGTTCATTTCACAGTTTAGCTGAACGCAGAGGTGAACGAGCAATCAGTTGAAAAATATTTAAAGGATGTTTAAACATGTTCACCTTCGACATTCAGTGAAGGGATTTGTAAAATAGAAAGAAAAACATTTTCAATTTGAGTCTGGAATGTTGCAGCGGTTCGTTCAGCAGCGCTGCAGTTTAGTGAGGCTGACGGATCTTTTTTAATAAACAAAGTGATTAAGCCCCATGAAACAAACTGCTTTGGCCATCATGAACGCAGCCACCACACGGGCTCAGTGGCCGCCGCAAACTAGGGTGAGACAAACCAAACCATTTCTACGGAATCATCTCAAGAAATGTATGTGTCCTCACACAACCAAGAGGATGCTAGCATGTGAAACAGAACGGATCTCGCCCAGCCTTTGGTTTGCAGCTGTAAAATGAATGTGACAGAAAAGGGCTCGAGCCTGCAACACTATCTGAGCTGGTGGAGGTCGTGCAAACAATGCTGAGCTGGATTTCATCAGCTCTGTTGTAGTTTGGTTAAGCCGAAGACTTCTTCAGTTCAAAAGCAAAATGCAATTGCTTCTGACAGCTGATGCAAAACATGAATTATCATGTAAGAATTTTCGCTGCGCTTTAATACTTTACTTTTAATCCCATGTGTCGCCGCATTGCAGAGGATTCTTGTCGAGTTCCCCTCCCCAGAGTTTGAACTTTCAAATTCACTTTTAGCAGAGACATTTCACAGCTAATTGTGATTCTCTGATAATTCCAATGCGTGTCAGGGTCCCTGGTGGATCCCCCTCATCGGAACAATTGCCTCAACAAACTGTTTGCCTATTTGTCACCAGTAATCGTGAACCAAAATCCAAAACAGTGACACAAAATGAGCATTAAAAAGTGCAGTGACGGGATTGATGTTGGGTCCCCGGCAGGCTGGCGCGCTGGGGAGTCGTACAAATGAACGACACAGATTCTCTTCAGAGCAGAAGCACATGGGGGAGAAATCTAAAGTAATTTCAGTTCTCTGTCGCCATTTTTTTAACCAACATCTCTATCTGTGCACATACACACACACACACACACACTCCTGCTCTCTGTAAACGTCTCAGCGTTTGATTTGTAATCCAAAATTCTCCTCCACCACCCCCACCCCCACCCCCACCCCCCAGACATCCTCTGACTTGTCTTAGCTGCAGATGGAAGCAGCTGCAGAAACAGACATCTGGAGATGTTTTGCTCGACACTGGAGGTCACTGTCTTCACCTATAGACTGTATACTACAACCTGTGCAACGTGACGGGCCTCCATACATCACCCCAACCTATGTACTGTACGCAGACACCACCCGTCCACCCCTCCCTCCACTTCAACTGGCTCTTCTTGTCCCTTCTCCTCATCCTCATGCTCTTCATCCAGTGGCTTTACTCGTCGTCTCCCTCATTCATTAATTCTCTGTGTAATTGTCTTACTTATGTCTGTGTCTTGAAACAATATGCTTGTCCAGGGTAGGGGGTTGGGGGGGTGTCAAAACCAAAGCTTAATCTGATATCTTAATGACAAGGTTAAGGGGTCGATGTCCAGGTCAAGGTTAGGACAAGGTGGAGGTCAGGGTTATGGGTTGAGGTTGGGGGTTACAGGATGAGGTTAGGGTGAGGGGATACGGGCTAAGATTCATATTAGAACTAGGTGTTAAGGGTTAAACTAAGGTTTGAATTAGGGGTTCATCTTCAGGGTTCAGGTTAAAGGTCAGGGTTCGGGATGAAAGTAAAGTCTTTGATATTGTGTGAATGTACCGATTTCTAATTATTATTGTAGGATGATACTTTTATCTTTGCTGCTGGTTTTGACTTTTTTTTTCTTTGTGCACTTTCTAATGTCACCATATATTCACGCAGCCCAACACGACCACAGACTGTCTAACGCCCCTTGAATTTTATAACATCACTCTGCTGCTTTATAAAGGACGGTAGCAAAGCTATTTCTCACTCATTTAGGTTTTGCCACTATTTATTTATTTATTCATTTATTTATTTGCTGTCAGAGTGGATGGAGACATTTGGACAACGACAACAAAAGAAAAAGAACATGAAGTTGAAGCAATGTCATATTTTAAGAGGTTATTTACTCTGAGCTGTTTCTCTGTGCACCCTTGGATGAGCGAGGCAGGGTGGCATCAGAGATTAGCCGAGGCAAACATATTTATTTGGCTGTAACAGCATGTGGGAAGTTGATGGAATAGGAACACGTCGAAAAACATCGACCTTGTGTGAAAGGGAGTGTGTGTTCTTGACTTCATGGATCAGATGTACAAGTATTTGGATGCAGTCTGGATGCAGACTAGTTTTCGCTTTTCTGTGCAGAGATTAAAAGACGTTTCGTGTTGAGCGAGAGGAGACAGATGAGCAGCAGAGAGGATGTGAGGGACCTCAGAGCTATTTCCCTCAGCTGTTGGTGCGCAGGCATATTTTTCAGGATGTAGCAGCATGCGGGCTGAGGCCATGTTTGTCCAGGATGACACTCTCACATCCATTCATCAACGTCCTGCCAGACCTCCGACGACCTTGGGTGCTCCTATGAGTGCGCGGGTGGAAATAAGACGGAATCGAAAGTAGCGTGTGGATGGAGTGAACTGTGTGTATTGTTGGGTAAAGGGCTGAGTGTGTGTGTGTGTGTGTGTGTGTGCACACTGACATACACAGTTGTAATATGTTAAAAAAAAAACCTTCCAAAAAACCTTTGGAAAAACATTCCAAAACAAAAAACTGACTCATTTCTTATCGATTTATTCATTGTTTTGTTTCTTGTTGGTTTGTTTTCCTCTATTTGTTGCCTTAGTTGTCTAGTTGTTAACCAAACATGCACATGGTATGTGTGTATATACACACACAGAAGAAAATGCACTTTGGACGTTCTCTAATAGAGATGATCAGAACGTATTCTTGAAATAAGTAGTATAGTAGCACGAGGATGTAAATGATGTATTCCACTGTGCACATACACTTTTATACACACAACATTCTGTGGCCAGAGAAGCAGAATGATGAAGGTTTAACGTCTCTGAAATGACGCCTTTATCTGCTCGTTTACTGCAGCACGATGTAGCAGAGTGATGAAGATTCATCACTTGAAACGAGGTGTGAGCTTGGACCTGGTGTGTGTGTGCGTGTGTGTGAGTAAAACATGAGCAGACATTTGTTTGTCCAACATCCTAATGACTTGGCCTCTGAGGACTGCAGGGGGGGGGGGGGGGGGGGGGGGGGGGGGGGGGGGGGGGGGGGGGGGGGGGGGGGGGGGGG
>JBBMJM010142939.1:0-11356 GCA_037832705.1 Centriscus cristatus
AGCGACTTCTTACTCTCTTTCTTCCACGGATGACAAAGACGATCAGTAACCAGAAGAACATGGCAATGACCACTGAGCCGATGGGAACGATCAGCTCAACGTTTGACCTTTCCTCCGCGCCTAGAACAAGAAGAACAACACATTTCAGATCAAATAAACAAATAGATCGGATGACTCCGGTCCGTCAGAGGACAACGTGGAATGTCGGTAGAATGTCAGAGACTTGGACTGGCCGCGGCGCTGTCATTGTCTCTGGCGTGAACCGGAGGGTCTGCGCGTGGGGCGGAGGAAGGAGACTGCTGGAGTTTGATTTAGTCATAACAAATTGTCAGCAGAAGCAGCAGCTGCCAAAGGCAACTTGGTTACAGGCTGATGACAGCGATAGTGTGTAATAACTACATATTTTCATCTCTCATTCTCCTCCGTTTTATCCACATTTGAGGATCTTTGTCCTCTGTCTCGGGGGCTCTGAATAACAAAGATGTCCTTGTTGGTTGGCCGTCTGACCTGTGAACAGCACTGCTCTAACTGGGTCTGCGTTGTGCTGGCGGGGATCGGGTCACGTAGGCCCCGCTGGTTCCAGCTAGTACATGTGTTTGTTTGTTTGTTGCCGTGTCCCTGTGGTCGGGACAGTAAAGGAGGGTAGACAGAAGAGAAGACAAGGGGGCTGGGGGGGTGGGGGGTGGGGTGGGCTGTTGTCCTGCAGTCTCCCCATTGTTTTGGAGGATGTGCACTAACAGAGCCGACTTCCTGCAGAAACAAAGCTATTCTTAATCTGAATCTTTGATATCAAAAGTTGTGAATCTGTGAAACCTTGAGCTGGTGGATGGTGAATTCTCCTCAGGTCGCTGTGGACAATATTTGCTTGTGAACGGGACAGAGAACACTGCAAATAGTATCTCTACACAAGCATTTATCCCGGGAGATCAAGTATCTCTCCATCTTTCTATGTGTCATTAGGTGTCACATGACCTGAGTTTCGCTCAGGACTGACCTTCGGTCATCAAAAAGGCCTGAGAGGTGTCGCAGCCCCGGCTGTTACACGCGGTGCAGACGTACAAGCCGCTGTCCTCTTTCTTCACACGCTGAATCGTCAACACGTGGCTGCGCTGACTGAGAATGATACCTGGAAAAAAAAGGAAATCCACACAGAGGAACAGAGGAACAGCTCAATCAGGTGTCACGTATTCAGCTAAATGACAAACAGAAGCCACCGCCCGCCTCACCTGAGCCCTGTAGACCCTCCACCACAGTGTGGTTGTTCTTGGTCCACACCACGGTCGGGTTCGGCGTCCCGTCAGCCTCACAGTGCAGCGTGATGGTGGCGCTCACGTTCACTTTTTGGTCTGTTAAGTTATTTAGGATCCGTGCAGCCTCGAGACCTTTTCACAGAATCATGATTAGACACTTCAGATACAAACTAACCATTAAATGTACACATTGATCTAAAAAACTCAATTTTTCCAAACTTCTGAGCTGTACAGACAATGAGATGACTTTACCTTTGAGTGAAAGACGCCGCAGCAGGCAGGTCCTCTCCCCGGTCTTGATGTTCTCCACCTGACAGGCATACAGGCCTTCATCCTGTCGGGATGCATTGGGCAGCAGCAGCTCAAGGGTCACGTTGGTGCCCCGAACACTCGACACCACAGCCTGTGACAAAAGCCTCTGCTGCAGCGATACGAAGCGACAAGGCTGCACCGACGACACCAGCTCCGACTCTGAGACGTTGGTCACACGGAACCACATGAGGTTCCTGTACATGAGCCTGTCTGCCCTGCAATGCAGGACCACGTGGTCTTCCTCCAAGGGTTCGCTGGACGGAGAGACGCTCAGTTCGAGGCCGCCTGTGCATGGAGACATGAGCACCAATCAGAAGAGACGTGAAGACCGAATCGGAGCTGACTGCGACCAGAAACAGGCTCACGTGTCACGTGGAAGAACATGACGCGTGAATCTTGTCCGACTTTGTTAGCAGCTGTACATCTGTACAGAGCGTGATGCTTCGCTTTGTGAATCTTCAAAGAGCTCATGATTTTCTGCAAAACAGGCACGTGAGAGAGTTAATAATTATGGTCTGTGGTACTGGGGGGGGGGGCTCTTTACCGTCTGTGCATGATCGGTGTCGGTGAAAAGCCGTTGCACGGGGTTGAGCCCCGTGGCGTTGCTGATATCTCTCCAGTCATCACACTCTGCGATCTCCACCTCAGACTTCACCAGGCCTGAGCTGTGGGACATGAGAACGTCAAATACAGGGTGACATTGTCAGATTCTTCGTCCTTGGCGCTGAAATGCCAGGACGGAAATACAGAAATACTAAAGTATATCACGTGCTTTTACGTTGCTGTGTGAATAAATTGAGTTCAAATCAAAGACTGTTTAAAACTGAGTATTTGACAAAAAGGGGCAAGAACATTTACATAAGGAGTTGCAGCTTTGGCAGGAGGAAGCTGGTTTTTTCTCCACAGTGCACGGCGGGAACAACAGGAAATGTAGCGCAGCACTGAGGGAGGAAGCTCTCCATTGTGTAGGCAGAAGATAAGGAACCTGCTGATGGTCTTCTTTAGGCAAAGCAGCCAAGCATGTCTCCTCCTTTCTATCAACAGTGGTGAAATCACGGAGTACCTGCGCAGCGTGTTGTGTAACCACTGTGTGTGTCTGTACGTTGCATGGACGGAAACGCACACACGCTCCGCTTGTAGAATTAGTAAATACATTCAGAATCCTTGAGGTCCATCTAAAAATGGACATTGTGAAGAGCACGCATCACATCCGCTGATCTACATCAGAGTTAACGCTCATTGTCTTTTCTCTTGTTTTTGTAGACATCACGTAAGCAGACCCCCCCCCACACACACACACACACCGCACCCAAATCAAAAACCTGTTGACACCGAGTGAATGAGAGACACGAGAACACAAACAAAACCAGTGTGATTCTGTTCTTGTTCTTCTCACAGGGGGGGTGTGGGGGGGACTTACGAGAAGGCCTGTGGACAGTCGTCACTGGACATCCACTGCCACTGAATGTGTGAGGGTACGGGGAACCCGCGAGCGGTGCACCTCAAGGTGGGACTGCTGCCATAAGGGTATACGTCCGTGTCCACGGCCACCTCCTTCTCAATGATCCGAGGGGGGACTGCAGGAGAGCAAACCAGGAGTGAACAGTCGTCCCAAACATCAGCCAACGGGGACACGGGTGAAGAAGTACGTGCCATTGACGAGCAGCTGGAAAGAGCGTCTGTGCTCCTCTCTAGTGATCCTATTGGTCAGGACCATTGTGTAATTCCCCGCATCCATTTCCATAACCCCACGAAAAACAAGAGCATTGCTCTTTTGTTTGATCCTGTAGTCGTCCTTCAGTGGCAGGTTGTTTTTTAACCTGGGGGGGGGTGTCATGTTACACATCAGAATTCTGCCACTGTTGCCAACCTGTAACTTCTGTGTACTCTTGTGTCTCTTGTGTACGTGTCACCATTTGACGCCGGGGTCAGGGTAAGCTGAGTACTTGACAGGGCTGAAGGTCAGTGTCTTCTCCCCCACGTTTACCTCCCAGACCTTCAGCCATGGCTCCTTCACATCGATGAAAGGCTTTTCTGGAGAACGGAGGAAAGCGTTACTGTCACTACTACCACTGTTATTACTGTTATTACAAATGACCCGATGCCTCTCGTCATCATTTTCACACTGTAGATTGTGACCTGACTGAATTTCCTAACCTTCTAAACTTCATGATACACTGATGATGCAAATGACACCAGCTCATATGTAACAGACTCACCATAGACTTTAAGAAACACCGAGGCACTTTTCTCCATCTGACCGCTGGACGCCGTGCACGTGAATTCTCCAGTGTGCTCGACTGTCACGTTCTCCACTGTCAGTGTGTTGGACAGCTCCAAAGAGTTCCACAGCTTCTTCCTGTGCGGCATTGTGTGGACTGGACTGGACCCATTCGTGGATGTCTGACAACAAGAGGCAGAAAGAGCGTAACGTCCATCAAAACCAGACGGTGAAACGAGGAGATGAACATATTTGTAATAAAAGTCCACCGTTTCTGTTGTCAGTAACCAATCATCAACTTTAAAAACACTTTAGGACCTTTACTTTAACCTACAATAGACATCTTTACTTCCTGAAGGCAGGAACACCGTGGACGGGGTGTCTCAGCAGTCTGAGTTTATTTCTAAAGCTTCCACCATCCTGGGAAGACAAGCAGGAGTGTGTGGGACATACTGACCAGGGCCTGACCAGAGTGTGTCCAGTTGAACTCGATGCCCACATTGAGCTCGGTGTGGGCCGTGCAGCTCAGCACCAGACGCTCCCCGACAGACAACCGGACTTGTGAGGGGGTCAGAGTGAGGTCATAGATCTTGTATCCTGTGTAAAAGGGAGGGAAAGGGTTGGTCAACAGCCTTGTTCATCTATAACCTATAAAGTGTGACTACTCTCCTTCGTCCTAAACTCCATTCCTGATGCAGGGCTGCTTCGTGCATCCATGCATTCGCAAAATCAAAATAAAAACATGATCGGACGCATTGGATCTGAAACTAAATACGTGACGTGATTTATTCCAACTTACCAACAACAGCGACGATGTAGAGAGGAGATTTGAACGTTTCATTTCCGATATGAGTCTGGCAGGACACCACGCCAGCATAGCTGATCAGATGACTGGGGACGGTGAAACCTGTCATGGCATCCCACAGCGAATCCTTCCCATCGGGGTGAAGCTCCTTGTTTGGATACTTCTGTTAATAAATAAACGTATATATACAAATCTACTTATAAAAAGATTTAAAGGCACAGTCACACAACATGATGCTCACATATCGGGTGTTTTTCTTTTACTCATTTCTTTGTTACATGGCCTCTGTATTATAAAACAACCTCTGTCAACGCATTCGCCCAGCAGATGCTGCGTTGTTCACCCATTTAGATGTCAGCGGAGCGTGAGAGGAACAGATCTCCGTATGTTCTTACAGTGTGGAGCGTTACGTTGAGATTCTCCACGGAGCCTCGACATGGTATGACTACCTGCTCCCCTTCACGGATGAACACCACCTCGTATTCCTTGTCCGACGGTACGAACGGCACCTTGTAATCTGAAACACATCAAATACGTGCACATCGGCACATGTGTTAAAGGTAAGTTAGCAGTCATGTACCTCTGACAGTGGTAACCTTCAAATAATTGGGTTTGTGACTCTCAAGTTTATGGCCCCGGTCCACAATCTCAAATGTACACAGTTCGAAACATCCCAACCCGAGGAAAGAAGATGATCAACTGTCAACGGGGGTCTCAGACCTGTTGGTGTGTTTGTGGTCTGTACAGTTCGACATTCTTCTAACATCATTTCAGTGGACACAGCACCGTCAGAGGAGAGCTGTACTACCGTGGACAAACACGTAAGCCGCTGCTGAAGTCTTCCCATCTTCACTTTTCAGGTCTCTGTAGGAGCACTGGTACTGGCCCGTTTCATTGACAGTTGCATTGGAGATCTGCAGCTTTGTGCAAAAGAGTCCTGACCCGCTGCAGTCACTGGTGGAGAAGCGGTTGCTCGTGGGAGGGGTCGTCCACTTCAGGTACTGCTGGCCTCTGTCAAAGTGACAAGAATCAGAAATCATCTGATCAGAAGATTTGCACATGTGTGAAGACGCCTGGTGTACCGACCTGCACGTAAGTTCAAGGTTGTCAGATTTGTTCATCCTGTGGATTCCATAGATGTTCAGTGTTGGTGGATCAGGCGTAAATCTCAGTTCGATGGCTGGAAGGAACAAAACACAAGTCAGTGATCAAGGATTAACGATAATGATGGTCTGTGACCTCTATGAGTCACTGCGATAATAATAACACAATTATAATAAAACAAATAATATAATAAGTGCCATGTGGCTTCACTGGCTACTGCATGGGATATTTTTCCGCTGCTGAAGCAAATGGCGGAGCTGTTTCAAAACAGGAAGTTGGGGAAGATGGGCCGGGTCAGGCTGAATAGCCCAGCACAGTGTGGCCTAGGTGGAGTTCCTGTTTGTGAGGATATAGGCTGACCACCACCTCCCAGTCCGGCCTGAAAGCAGATATCTTCTGGGAACCTCCAACCTACCACCCCCCCCCACCCCAACACACACACACATGCCCCAAGATGTTCAGGTTTGAAACAAAACTAAACATGAATTCAGTGAAAATGTACAACTCTTCAACACACAAGGATGTGACTGGCACTGAAACAAATCTTTTCCTCGTCACATTCTTTTGTATCTATAGGAAGAATAATGACACGACAACAATGAATCAAACTCTTCACATACATAACACAAAAAACAAAAGACAACAAATGACCATCGAAACGTGAAAGCAATTATTACAAACTGCACGTTTGGCTGCACGTCCAATTTTTAAAGGTTGGTTGTAACAAACAGTTCACAAGTAACATGACAAACTCTTTCTCTTACCAGCAACACCACAAATTTCCAGAATAATCCCAAGAAGTGGAATAAGAGAGACTGCCTGAGCCATCATCCGACAGAGGACATGGATAGGGTCACTCACGTCCAATTCAAAAGTTATCTGAGAAATGATAATCCAACACACTTATTACTCATCCATGGATGGTTTATATTCCACTCAGGCAAAAAGAACAACAACAAAACAAACAAAAGTGCTGAAGGCAAAAGCCAGCAGAGGACAGTGATCAGCAGTGAGTGAAGTGTGGCGGCTATGTCTCCATGGAGCTGAATCTGCTGCTGAGGATAGAGAGACACCCTCCAGCCGGGCAGCCTGCAGGGGAGGGGCGTCCTGTCTAGTCTGTAACCTGACAAGAGGCCATGTTGCTGGGGAGCAAACACCTTGGAAGCATTTAGAATGTCATTGCTTCATGGGGAATTCATTTTGACACCGTGACAATGAAGATCTGATTGAATTCGTACAATGAGCCAATTCACATGTGACGAGAAACCACCATCTCTTAGTGACGGAGGTCAGGAAAAACAGAACGACTACATATGGATGGATGGCCTCGTGTCTTGAGCTGTGGTGAAGCTGGTATCCAAAACCGACCCAGACGTTTTCATGTGGTGGGGGGACAACAGAACATCCAGAAGACGAATCTCAAATCATTTTGAACTGCACAGACACGAGAAGGAATTCACTAGACAGTTGTCACGTTACTCCAGAAAAACTGTCTATACATGTTTAATTATCTCAGGTCATTTAGAGTGTATGATGGTTGAACATTTTGTTGAATTAAATTGAACAGAAAATTGTACATGGATGGATGTTTTTCAATGAAAGAACAAAAATACGGAGTGCTGCAGTTTTCCTTGGAGGCAGGAATGTATGACAATGTATCTCACTGAGATTCTGAACAGCCCTGATTTGAAGAGGAGCGATGCATTTGGATGCTTGCGAGCATTCAGGAGGCTTTAGGGGAAGATGCTGGATGCTACAGCCACATGTTTCCTGGCCTGGTCATATCTACAGGGACTCTCTGCCGACCGGAACCACCTACGCTCCTCCAAACAGAGCTTCCTGGTGGGCTTACCACATCAAATACATTCTTTGGAAAACCTATGAAGAATTTGGCTTTACAATCAGCCTTTGTTGTTCCAAAATCAATATGAACTCAAAAACAGGAACAAATGTACAAAGTGTGACAGAGTATTTGATGAAACAATACAAAAGACAAAAATACAAAAGGAGGAAAGGAAATACAAATACCTTAATGTTTCCTGTTTATTTACACCACAGAGCTCAGAGTACGCCTGACAAAATCCTTCATCATGTCTCTGCCTGATCCCTAATTCAAACAATATCAGATATCAGATGTCATATATATTTGTGATCAACTCAAAACTGTGAAGCCAGTGAGCAAAATGACCTATTCCACTGTGTTTATGCTGTTATTGTCAAACAACACATCAGCAGTGATGGGTCTGTCCGATTTAAAAGGAAAAAAAAATTATCAACATCAATAGGACAAAAAAAACGAGTCAGAAAAATAGGATTCTCTTATGTTCTTGGAAAGATCAAGAACAAGTAAAGTTGTGTACAAATCTCTCAAGTACAAACAAGACTGAACTGATCATGAGCTGTGATAACTTGAATGAAACTTTACAACAAAAAAACAAACAAAAAACTGAGACTTTGCATGTACAAATAATGTCAATTGTCCTGTCAGTGTTTCTGCCTGTGTCCTGACATCACAAGAAGGATTTGAAAGGTCAATGTCCCACAATTCACTGCAGAAAGAATGGCCATGAAAGCGTTTATGCACGGAGAGAGACGTGCAGAGGGTGGAGGGGTTCATTTTTCATTGTTTGTGCTTGAGGCCGAAAAGAGGGCATAGTACAGATGACATCAGAGGAGAGAACGATAAACGGCCAGCCTGGATGACGACCAAAACCACATGACCACCTTCAACAAAAACAACAACAGTGATGGAATGAATCAAAATAAGAAGCAGAAATGAGCAGTTGTTGACTAATACATTCAATCAGCTACAAACTGAATCATTTGTTGATCATTATAATCTTTTCATGCAAATGTAATGAACTGAAACGTCATTAATTCATCAACAGTTTCTGATATACACCAATGACCGAAATGTGATTTAATAAGTATATCAGTGGATGTATATATACCAATAAATATGTTATTGATGCAATTCGACATCTGGAAAGGGCTGCAACGTGTCTTAAAGGCTGTTTCGAGACTTGATGCTTTATTAGTGTTTAGGAACATCCACCTTTGCTGATGACTGATGCCTGGTGGCTTTTTTTAAGGCAGATCCAGGCAGAGTAAGAAGTAAGAGGGGAGATGGAAGAGAGGGAAGCAGGAAACAGTCCACACTTCCTCAGACAGGATACCGTGCTCCTCTAAGAGGCATCCTGGGCTGGAGGAGGCATCTACGACTGAATCCTTCACAAAAGGATGAGCTGACACCGACTTGGAATGCACAGAGCTTTGATCAGTCATTTGAACACTACAATGTTACATCAGTTCTCCGAACACAGTATCACAAGTTGAAGGGAGCATTTCTGATAACCTGACTCAGCAGCGACCTGTTTGTACAGTGTTATGCTATTGCTATTGTTGTTGTACGTTTGAGAATACGAATTAGATTACAGATTAAACACCTGATTGTGATTGTCAAACTATCATGGAGACTATTGGGGGTGGGGTGGGGGGAGAGAGTTCTCTGTACTCACAGGTCAGCTTGTGCTGCCACCTGGTGGATATTTGTGTAGTTGTTTGAAGACAGCGAAGAAAAGTTGTTCCGATGTATAATTTGTTTTACGATAGCAAATTATACTAATAAAAAAAAGATTGGATAATCCCCTGACAATTCATGTTCTCTGATGTTTTTTTTATACCCGGAACCTTTTCTTGCCCTGTTCCCCGTCGGTCCTCTTTCCGTGTTGCACCGAACCGGTCCGACTCCCCAGCATGAGTGGGAGTTCTCTACCCCCTCGTCTCATTGATGTGTTGTGGTTGTTTCTGGCTCTAAGTTTCCTTGTAGCTTTTGTTGCACACAGCATCTCCACACGCCTGCTGAGAAAATACGAGACATGTCGTGTTTACGTGATTTTTCAGGATCTTATTCGGTACGGAAAGACAAAGCGAGGCATCAGGCGGGACGACTGGATGTGTGCGTTTGACGTCCCCAAAAGGTTCAGTGTTTCTGGGCTCAAATATTCCAGTGTAATTCTATGTAAACTGACCATACACGTAAAGACATACCAACGTAAGCTGCTGTGTTTCCCGTCAGGTGGTTTTGGCACTTCTATGCGGTGTCAGTTGGTTGGAATGGACTTCTTCTGGTCTTGTCTCTGTACCTCACGTTACAGCATCACTCGTACCCCCCATGGTTGACGGGGATATTGGACGTATTGTCGGGTGGACCCAGCACAGACAGTCGAGGTCGGCTGGTGTGTCTCTACTTTGGTGATTCTGTTTTCCCTTTTTTGTTCATACTGTCATCTGTCCGCACGTGTCCTGTGTGCAGCCCCCCAGCCGACCACCCTCCTGGTGCAGCTGCTGCTGTGCATCCACTCCCTCAGGAGGCTTCTGGAATGCCTGTTTGTCAGTGTCTTCTCTGATGGAGCCGTGCACGCGGTGCAGTATGGCTTCGGTCTGAGCTATTACATCTTACTGGGTTTGACGGTGCTCTGCACAGAGCGCCTGGGAGAAGGTGAAAACAAAATCCTTTCTGTTTGTCCTCATCGCTGATTGTTGGGTCGGTTGTCCTCATGTGTGTCTCATGTGTCTTTTTTAGGAACGGGCCTTCACTTGTCCCAGCTCGACTGGTGTCATGTAGCTGGAAGCACACTTTTCATTTGGGCCTCTGTGCAGCAGCATCGGTGTACAGTCCTGCTGGCCGGACTTCGCACTGGAAAGTCAGGTGATTTTTATCGTCTGGGTTAGATGTCCCACTTGTATTTTTTATTCCCCATAATTGCCTTCACTGCACATGCATTAATTAATATTCAGTAATCATCTCTGCAGATCTAGACCAATTGAACTAACTACTAACTCATTAGTTTCTGTCTCTATATGGATGGGTGGAAAAAACCCTATTAATGTACTGTGAGTGTGATGGCACGCTTCAGGTTTGCTTTTATTCTTCCATCCAAGTTGTGCTGTTGTTTCTCAGTATTACATTAAGAAATGTACCTTTGAAGAATTTGCATTTATCACAGTAGATGTTACAGTGTTCCCATGGTCCATTGAATTTGTGGGACGTCATGGAACATGGAGGTGTGTTCCAGAGTAATGCCAGGGGATTGGTTCTGATGTTTTTGTCTCTTTCATACATCCTACAGGGCGGGTGGAGACACTGGCTCACAAAGTGCCACAGGGAGGCTGGTTCGAGCTGGTGTCATGTCCACATTACTTTGCTGAGCTGCTGATCTACACCTCCCTGAGCTTTGTGTTTGGAGGTCTCTGTCTGACCTGGTGGCTTGTCGTCCTGTATGTGTTTTTCAACCAGGCTTTGGCAGCACAGCTCTGTCATGAACTGTACATCAGTAAATATGAGTCATACCCAAAGGATAGGAAAGCATTTATACCGTTCATATTCTGAGTATTTGGAACATACAACCTCCAAACCTACAGGAGTTACGTTGAGCTGTAAATGGTGCCCTCATGTGGCATAACTGCAAATGAGTACTTACAGGTATTGTGCTGCAGAAACACAATCTACAACTGTAGTGATTTTTTTTTAAATTAATATAACAGATACGTTTGAATGTCTGCTCTAAATGTTATTTAAATGTACAGTGTAACACAGTTTGCACATAAATATGCAAAATTCGGTCGTGAATATCGATGTACATAATTGAAAGAATAATGTGA
>JBBMJM010142969.1:10983-23428 GCA_037832705.1 Centriscus cristatus
GGCCATGGAAACCCACCCCATGGAGCTCACGCTATGTGGCTGAGTTGCTGTTGTTCCCAAACTCTTCCCTTTTGTTACAACAGAGCTGACAGTTGTGGAACATTTCGGATTTGTTGCACAGGTGGCGTCCTATGACCGTTTCCCCCGCTGGAATTCACTGAGCTCCAGAGAGCGGCCCGTTGTGTCACAAAGGTCGTTTCACGGTCTGCACGCCTGAGTGATTGACCTAACACACCTGTGGCCGGGCCAGGTGATCAGGACACCTGATTCTGACCGTTTGAACGGGGGGCGAGCGGATACTTTTGGTAATATAGTGTTTATCTCACCTTGCAAGTTGACCCTACACCTGTCTCTTTGAAATGCCTTACGTGCTGTTACCCTCTTTCAGAATCTTAGGGTGTGAATGGGATTGAAGGAAGCAGGGTCCCATCGACTGCTGCTTCTTCCTCTTGACGTGTGCTCGTTTTTGCCTTCCGTTTCCACACTGACCTCTGTGCTTTGAAACCCAGCGCGCGGGCTTTTTGGAGCGTTAACTTATTGAGTGTTTGAAGCGGCTCCGTGGCTTTGAACGCGCTTGCCATGTTTTCCCCTCCCCCCTTGATTCCAAAAATAGCGCGGGAGGAGGCCGGCCATCCTGGATTTGGCCTACATTTGACTGGTACCTGACAGACGGTCTCATCGCCCAGCGTCCGTCCCGCCCGTGTGCTGTGCTGTGTTTGTGTATTACCTAAAAAAAAAACGGTACCGCGTGTAATTGAATACCAACAAACCGAGAGGTCTTGTCTGACAATGACAGTAGAGTCATAGCAGGAATCCTGAGAAGTTGCTTCATGCTGTTCTTTCCCACAGTCACATGTCTCATCCCAACAACGGACACGAAACCCGTCGACCAGGTTTTCCTGCCTCCACACGCCACGTTAACGCTGCGCATGCTTCCGTTTCACCCAACCTGTTTGCTTGTCACCTTCGTTTTCTGGGAGATGCTCAAACCTGTCAACTGTCCTTCATCATGCATGTTTGAGGGATTCAAAGGTCAGGTGGGAGGAGCCAAAGCGGGGCGTTACACACAGGACCTTTTCCCGATCGTCTTGCAAAACTCAGATTTTAAGAAGTTGATTTTTTTTTTTTATTACATTTGTGACATTCAGAACAAAAACATTTTGATGTTCATCACCCAGCCTGAGTAGAAACTGCTCACCTTCTCTCTCTCTCTCTCTTTTTTTTTTAAAAGGGACACGTTTCTGTGTATGGACACCAACTTACCACCAACTTACTGCACCGCACATGCTTCATTTTCAGCTCATATGTTCATTTTTTGCAGCCGCTGTTTCATCTAAAGTGTTAATGTGACATCCGTGGTCTTTATTTTTAAATTTGTATCATGAAACCTGTCGAGCACAAAGCAATGACAATTTGAACATGTTAGTGTTACCGCGACGCGTCTCTGCTCCCGTTTCCTCTGCTGCAGTGTCACCTTGTGGATGTCTGAAGTATTAATGGCTCCTCAAAAGTATCAAGAGAGTAGCAAATTGGCAAATATCCTTTTAATATATTTATTTTTGTCAATTATGTTTATGTTCTTTGAGGTCCCGTTTGCATAGCTTTATGGTGCTGAAAAAACGTCATGCACATCTTCTACCTGGGTGATTTCTACTTTTTTTTTTTTTTAAATATTACAGGTACAGTCCAATGTATGTGGCTGGTTTCTTTTGTATTATTGAAGTTTTCTACACTATGAACTCATCTGAGGAAGTTATCTACATTTGCTGAAGTGCATCTCCTGCAGTAAACACTTTTTACTTTTAAACACTATATTTGATGTCTGTCTTATGAACTTGTGCTGAATACACAAAATACATCTTTTGCAATCATTTTTTTGTGTGTGGGGGTTATTGACTGACGTTTTTCAATATTACAGTGTGAGGGCAGGATCTATATTTAAAATTTATATTTACATTAACCAAGGAAACCAGCGAGGGTCCAAACAACCAAATAATCCTCAAACTACATGTACTACACGTATGAAACATACTTCGTGAAAATTGTCCGTGTTGAAACTCACTGTGCTGGAAATGGAACTCGGGACGAGCCGAGCTTCTCCGGAAAGAGCCGAGTCGTGACGCCGAGCAGCAGCCGGAATAACGCTTGTTGGAGTTTCGACGAGCGAAGGGAGCAAAATGGCGGACGAAGATATTACGCTTGATGGACAACCTCTACAATCACTCCGGGTGGCGGATCTGAAAGCCGCTCTGGAGCAAAGAAACCTCCCGAAAAGCGGACAGAAAAACACACTGATAAAGCGACTGAAAGGGGTAAGTTTTGGCGAGTGTTACGGACGTCTGTGTCGAGTCTGGCCAAGTTTAGTAGGAGGCGATAGACTGGGGGGAAGCAGCGGGTGGGGGTGTAACGGTGTGTGGGCTCGGGAGCGGGAATACACAAGTCGCCTAGCACACGATATTCCACCCGAACAGCCCCTGGTGTCGGTGTTTTTGACGGACGACGGGGCGGCGAACAAACCCTCCGACCGAGCTCGTGGTGAAAAGGTGTCTACCGGACCGCACCGTGTTGCTCGCAGTTGAAGTGTGCACCTGTCAAGTCGAGGCCTAAGCCCGGTGGAAGCGGGCGGACAGCCGCGGCCGCGGCCGCGGCTCACTGTACAGTGGCCGGCCGCCGGCCGTGCCCGCGCTCCCACGGCGACTGCGGGGACGCGCCTCACGACGTAAACACGAGGGTTTGGTGAGCGGGTGCTTTTACTGTACCAAGTATTTCTGGTTAAAAAATAAATCAACTATCGTAGGAGCCGTCGTGGTACCCGGGGCTGTCGGAGACCACCAGCCCGCCGTCAACAAACCGAGCAGGCACCGAGAACAACGCTGCGAAGTCCCCTTCATCCTTCTCCAAAGAAATATGTCCAGTCATGCATTTCCAGAGGCTGTGTATCTCTGTCCTATAAGTTGTTTCTGCTGCATTACGGCTCGTGTGACATATTTCCAGTGCAGTTTTCAGCAATGTACATCTTGTTAATTTTTTTCTAGCAGTGGTCTTTGTTTCTTGATCGGCAGCTGTTGGAAGCACGTGCATCTGTTCCCTCTGTACTGCTGCTATAACACTGCAATTACACTTCTACATGTGTCTACCTATGCACAAGACACATCAATCCATTGCAGCCATTGTATATGATGCATCCTAACACCAGCCTTGTGTGTGTATGTGTTTATGTGTTCGTGCCCCCCCCCAACACACACACTAAGGTCAATCAATTACTAGCCAGGCAGGATGAGACTCACTCTGAGACTCATTCAGATAAGCAACTGAAACATTGTATTTGGAATAAGTTAAGCAACTGAAACATTGTATTTGGAATAAGTTTAGAAGTTCCTGCAATTATTGAATAAATACATTGATGAAGAATGTTTTACCAGTGCGTATCCTGCTCCACTGCTTGAATATTAAAACCTTTCATCTAACTCAGAGGTGTCCAAACCAGGGCCATGTGTCCTGCAGGTTTTACATGTCACCCTGCTCCTACAAACCTGACTCAAATCAGCAGCTCGTTGTCGGGCCTCTGCAGAACTTCACCGACTGCTTCAGGTGAGGTAGGAGCAGGGTGACATCGGGGTCTGGTTTGGACACCCCTGATCTAACTGCAAGAGGTGGATGATGATCTCGGCTGACTGTCTTTCTCCCTGAAGGCCCTGATGCTGGAGAACCTGCAGAAGTCGTCATCATCTCATAGTGGGTTGCAGCCCAACTCTCAGGTAAGAGAAGCTTTTGTCAGGATGGATTCATTTCATTCTCCTGTGGAAAAAGGCCTCTGCACGTTTGAAGAACACGTTCGGTCCTGTTCCACCGTTGCTCGTTGTCTTTGACAGCGTCTCTCATATCACTTGAGTCGAGTGTATGAGTGTGCTCCTGTTCTGTCGCAGATCGGGGAGGAGATGAGCCAGAACAGCTTCATTAAACAGTACCTGGCCAAACAGCAGGAGCTCCTCCGACAGCGAATGGAGAGAGAAGCCCTGCAGGGGGACGGAGCTGATGGTGTGTGCACTGAACATCAAAGTGTTTGAGGAGGTCAACTGCTGGACGGGAGGGGTCTGTGTGGTGGAGTGATTTCACTGCTTGATGCTTTGTTCTGACAGAAAGCCCCGCAGTGCAGGAGGAGGATGAAGACCAGTCGGAGGACAATGACAGCGCCTCCTACGTCTCGAGCAAGGTTGGTGTCCCGCACACGTAGAAATGTCCCTTTACCGACGACTCGTCCCCTTCAGGGGGTCCGGATTGGTCCAGATTGGTCCAGATTCCAGTAATAGTGTTTGTGCTTGAAATGCCGTCTCTGTTCTTGCTCCACTCCTTCCCAGCTGCCTCCGATCAGAACGGGGAGGGGTGGCGGAGGATTAATGGTGGGTCGTGGGATGATGGGACACAGGTCCGGTGCAGGAGACGGTCCCACCCTGCACCACCAGGAGTCCCCCGAAGCTCCAGCAGCTAGAATGTCAAGAGGCGCCTTTCTTCAAGGACACAAGGAGCCGCCAGCGCCCTCCCCTCCACGCGCAGTCGCCTCCCTGTCCATGCGCGTCCTGGGCCAGCCGGACCTCCAGGGCCTGCCCCCCGCCGTGCCACGACCTCAGGAGAAAGAAAGCGCTGCGCCTAACGAGCCGGGCTCCGCCCACCCTGTCCTCCACCTCAGCCGATCCGCCAGGGTCTCAGCAGCGAGTCTCGTCCAAGAGGAGAGCGATGAAGATGACGACGATAGTGAAGAAGATGAAGAGTGGGGGCCCGGGCCTGCGGGTGTACGAAAAGGCAACCGAGCCCCCCCACAGCCACCGCAGAAGCCCGTTGCCGTCCCCCCAGCAGCAAGATCCAAACGCAAACTCCAGGCTCCGCAGCACATCCCACCACCACAAGCACACCAGAGCCCCATGCAGCTGCGCCACCCTACTCCTCCCCCCTCCCCCCCTCCTGATCTCTTCCCCCTTCCTGACACCCCAAAGCAGAGCCCCCCAGATACGGTGGACAAAGAGGGAGAAAGCTCTGAATCTGCGTGTGGTCCCAGGGCGGCCGTCCCACCTGCCAACCTGCAGAGGCAAACCTCTGATTCAAGCTCCCGGTCCAGCAGTCCCGAGCCCCCCGCCAAGACCCGGCCAGGCCCCCTCTCTCTCCTGGTGCACAAGATGGAATCAGAGGAGGCGGACATGGGAGATGGCAGTGAGGCGCTGCCCCACAAATCAGATGCCGACAGGCAACAAGAAAACAGGGAGGAAGAGGACAGGCGCCGGAAAAAGGAAGGAGGGAAAGGGCCAGAGGAGAAAGACGTCCGAGAAGAACGGGAGAAGAAGACACAGGCTGCCAGCAAAGCCCAAGATTCAGGTTCCTCTTCAGATTCTGACTCCAAATCCAACTCGTCTCCATCGTCATCTCAGTCGTCTTCCTTCGCCGGGGACAAGGCCTGGGTGAAGGTCAGTGATCAGGGAGCTGTACCGCTGGGCTTCGGGTCACACTGAAACATCGAGGTCGAGACGGGACCGTGGATCTGTTTTGTCTTTCAATGTGTGGCTACTGTCAATGCTCCTACAGAAAGTTGACCAAAGACACGAGGGGGGTGATGAGAAAAGGGCTGACCTGAGAAACGCTGAGAAGGACCACCTCTTGAAAAGGTCAGTACAGAACGCCTCTACGATTCGTGAACATTCAATCAGAAAAAAAACAAGTCTGCACTTGAACTTCCTCTCGTGTCAGTTGGTCACTGTTGGCTGGATGTTTACATAGGGGATTTCACCGCCTGTAGAGAAATGGCATCAACAGAGACTTGATTGTACTTCATGACCATATAGGGTTCATCCTCCCATCGCCTCCCCACCTGAACACGCCACCTTAGTTATTATTGTGCAGGAAAAATACAGGCGTGAGAATGGTATTTTCTGAAACGGACACACACTTAGAGTTACTTTAGCAGTTTTGGAACTTACATGGAGTATATGGATTTTCAAATCAACTATGACGCAAGAATGGACGACAATACAGCATCTATTACCACAGAAAAGAAACAACTAAGCCAAAGGTAGGTGGGTAAATCTGTTCACTACTGTTTTCAGCTTCATCAGTTTGTTCTAATCCCAGATTGCAGACACTGAACGTCGTAGTATAAACGACACTTCTGATTATTAGGTGATCGTGTGCACAAATTAAATAAGCGTAACCGACATTACACTTGATGGGGCCTCGATAATATATAATCCAGCTCCAGTACATTTAACTTTTTCATCAGCAATTCGTGGTATTGATTTATTCAAGGATGACAGAGGTCTTTTCCTCGGCTGTATGAAACAAATACAGCAATTAACAAATTAAACCGCATATTATTATTTTTTTTGTGTGTGTGGTAACTCATCGAACAGCAAAACGAAAAATAATTCCGTCGTATGATGGCGGACTCGTTATCCGTGTGCGCTCCAGTGTATGGTGACATTTCCTGGGCCTGAGTCGGTCGTAAACAGGTCGTGTTTTTGCTCAGGCGTTTGATGGGCAGCCCTACAGCCGCTTCTCTTTCCCTTCAGGCAAAGAAGGGGTCTTTCGGCATTCTTACCTTTTTCATGTAATATTCCGTCCGCGGTGAGAATATCAATTGTTTAACGCTGTCGTAATACGCATTTTTACAGCTGACATTCTCCTTTCGAGTTTTAACAAATTCCGCGACGGTTACAAGTCGAGCTTTTATTTTGGAACGTGGAGCGGAAAGTATTTTTGCCGTGGTGGTTGAATTGACGCCGTTCTCGCTAGCCAACATGGCTGCCATACCCACATTGCATCCATGATACCGACGCAGTGCTCGTCCATTCAGTGTTACAATAATCCGCGGCCGTTTCTGTTGTAGTCGCGGTCACTTGTCGACTCGTGACAAACCGGGATATCCGTTAGCGACAGCGGGGTGGTGTGGAACGCCGGGGGTTCCCTATCGAGGCTGGCCATAATGCTGTCCGAAGGCAACAAAAACGGGTAAGAGTGAGTCAGGGGGCGACTGGGGGGTTCAGGTTGCTGCTTGTACTTTCTCATCTTTAATCCAGGCACATTGGCGTTCGTTACACGGCGGTAGACCAGCGGCACATTCCACTGGCAGGCTGAGAGCGGTCGGTTTTTTGCTGTCAACCGTTCGTCCTGGCCTGGCTCGAGGCTCGTTCACCCATGTGAGGAGGACCAGGGGTGGGGAGAGCGGTGGGAGTCTTTGTTGGGCTGAAGAAGCAGAGAAGATTTTTGTCAGAGGGGGAAGGGTTCCTCTTCTCTTTGATCAGTGCCTGAAATAGCTGTGAAGGAAGCTGTATACTGATGAATTAGTAATGGGCCCAGAGTTAATGACGTAACTGTTGGTGGCAGTAATGTCTTTCATTTTGACCTTTGATTTTTTTTAATTCTTCACAGTGGCTGGATGAGAGGACCCTTATCAGACCACAATGGAAATATTCCATTACCTGCACTTCATACATGTCATGCATTCCACCCATCCATCCATCTCGTCCAGCCCCATCATGTGTTTGTAACGTTGGGTTTGTGTGGCTCCAGCACTGTGTGATCTCACTGTTGTCAGGGGAGATCATTAAAGCAGACGTCTGTTAGCTGAACGCCATGTGTGGCATGTCTCATCCCTTGAGAGCTGATCTCATGCAGTGACGGTGTTTTGGTCCATATTATCTGTTGATTCAAGCACGATTCAACTTTGACGTGTGAAAAATGTTCCTGATCCTGCCACATGTATCGTACAGCTCATTGCTGATTCCAGATCCCCAAAGTTTACACAGCGTAGCTTCTTTGTCAATGCTGCGATATGTGTATCAAGAATGTGGTTCTCAAAACCCACAGTATACAGTCTTAATATTCGATTCTATTCTTCTATTATGAAAGTATAACCGTATTTAACAAAGTATTAAATATTACAATATAATGAAATGTAAACGTTAAAATCAACAGGACAAAATAAAATCAGGTTGTCCGCCACGATAACGTGAAGAAGATGATGCTAAGAGTCGTGCAGGAGATGAGGAGGCAGCGTGTACAGGGATGAATAAACGTCTGTAAGAGGGGGGGGGGGCGGAGGGGGCGTTCCGTTAGCCCCCGATCAGGGAATATTAGCTCCATCATACACGTAAAACTTCAGTTACCCCAGCAAAGTGATGTCTGTCTCATAGCAAGTTCAAAGTAGAGCTCTTGTCAGGTGAGGCCTTGGATCAGATGGAGAACCCACTCGTGGGGTCAGCTGTCTGTTGGACCCTGAGTTTGTTTCAGGACCGTTTGTGACCCTGGGTGTCAGTTCGCTGTGAGTTATTTATAGCAGACGTGACCCAGATCACTGGCCCCAGCATCCTTTCTCGGACTTTTGCTGTGTTCTTCCGTTCATTGTTCATTTACTCACAGACAGACTCACAGTTGCTGGTTTTCGATATCTGATGTGGAGTCAGTCCTTCAAACCTTAAATATTAGAAATCCCACATTATACGGAAGTCGATCATGTTTAAATAATCGAAGAAGAAATGAAATAAAGTCACAATACTTCATATGGTCCGTTTTTCAGACGAGTCATGAGAAAGTCTTCACAGCGACTCTCTTCCTTCTCCAGAGAGGTGTCGGAGCCCAGTGCAGCTGCCGTGTCGGAGATGGACCCTGACACAGAAAGCGCCGCGGCCCAGCAGCCGGCCTCCAGGGCCGAGGCGGTCCCGGGCGAGAGCCACTTGGAGGAGGTAAGTTCACTGCCAGCGTGGGGCATCAGGGTCATCCCTCTCTCGCTCTGTCTCCCACTAACCTACATCCTCACCGGTGGACAACATGATACTCAAAACCAACCCAACCCTGTGACAGTAATAGAGTCCCTCTTCTGCTTCTGAGGACATGTGCGGGTTCACTCGAGCACCAGTCTGCCCGAACCCAGACGGGTTGTGTTGGAGTTGGGTATTATTGTAGTAAATGGTAAATGAATGGATCAATTAATTCATTTCCATTTGTCTTCATTGCCACGAATAATTCATACCTAGCTTGTTAGCTGGAAGATGTGCGCGCACACACCGCTGTCAACGGATGTTGAAGGCCGACAACCGGTCCGATAGTCCGACCCCGTAAAGAGCATGATTCTTTTATCGTTGTTCCCGTCTGTGTAGTCGCGTTGGTGCTGCTCCCTCCATCGAGCTTATTTTTTCCCAAATGAAAAACCCTGACTAAGCATTTCCAGTCGGTCCCTCACGAGACCTAGGTGATAGATGTGTGTCAGCAGAAACCTAATGAGGAGATGCTCATGAAAGAACTGCGACTGAACCCTCGTTCTGTACTGACGTTATCAGCATGTGTTTGTTTCAACGCTGACAGTGTTTTGTGTTTCCTCTGTGGGTCTCCTTGTGCTACGGACCCTGACCATGTAGATGTGCTTATGGGCGTTTCTTCCGACCTGTTTTCATTGTTTGCTCCTGTTTACGATGCCTCTCTCCCCCTCTCTCCCTCCTTGTCCCCTCACTTTCCACCTCTGTGTCCATCATGAACGCCTCTCTTTCACTGTATGTATTGATGGTGTGACTGCTGTTTAAAACCCCATTGATTGCTTTGTTATGAAGGTGCCCATGCCTCTTCCATTGTCCCTAATGGTACCTGCTGCGTACTACTACTACCAACACCAGCACCAACACCTCCTCCACTTCTCCTACTCCTCGCACAACTCCTGTCCCGCTATGCCCAAGTGCGTCGCTGGTACCTGAGTTAGGCCCAGAGTAAGGCCTGAGCCTGCACGGCCTCCCCTGTAGCCCTCCAGTGGCACGCACAGCAGACCGCCACCAACAGCAGTGGTAGCCATGGTAACTGCAGCACACAGTTGCCACGGTAACCCAACCTCAGGGGTTGGAAGCCTCGCTCTGCGACGAACCAGAGGCTGAACAGTGTGGTGCTGATGGATGATGGGGGGACAGAACACTGGATATTGCCTCCCCCCTCTCCTGCCTCACCCTCACGCCATTTTGAGGATGTTGACAACCTGCACGTGTTTTCATCCAACCTGTCTCAGCCTCCAACTTCACTCAAGGGGGGACAAAGTCAGCTCTGCAGCGCCTGAGTTTCTGTTCCTCCTCCTATCCCACAGCGCCCTCTGCTGGTGGAACAGGGCAATGACATTGGACTAAACCCCTGCAATAGCCCAGATCATGATCTGGGCCCTGAGCAACATCACTTCAGAGGGGTTTCAGCTTTGCACCCCAGTCAAGCTGCTTTAAAAGATGCAAAGCTCTGTGGACTTTGTAGACCTCCTGATGTGGACTCATCTGTTTATCTTCTGCTGTGCCATTCAAAGAGGACTGTGGACAAGCTGCATTTATAAAGAACTGCCCACCCCCCCATCAGTGACTTCCTGCTGACCCACTGTCATGGACATGCAGTTTGACACGGTTTGCGTCGTGGGTTATCAGTCATTGACCTTTGGACCGGAATCACTGGATATCTCCTGTGTGACTGAGTGGGTGTCGAACCAGCAGATGGACAATTGTTGCTCTTTTATTTTTACATCCACCCACCGTTTTTTTCCCTTCTGCAGATGAATCTGTGCCAGTCACTGCACTTGATTTGTTGCATCCTAATTGGGAACTTTGGAAAAGACATTTGGATTGACTTTCACTGGAACGAGTCAGAGAACTGAGGACAAACCCAACGGAATAATACATCCAGGACACTTTAATCAAGGACAGTTCACGCTCTCATCACGAAAGCGATGGCTCATCTCACTCGTTTCCACCTCAGAGATCATGGACTTAACCTGGTGTACCTCGCCCCCCGTTTGAAAAGACTGATTGAGACACAAGCCCCCCCCACTTGAAGACCAAAAAGTCCAGTGATCAGTTCCTGTCTGCTGGCCAATCTGCACACTCAAACCAAGCCCTCACTCCTGTGCCTTCCCTGATTGGATCCTTGTTGCCTAGATACAGTACACACTGTCGTGCGGTTGGTCCATAGACAAGCCAGTAAGGAATCAGGTGTCACATGGTACCAGGAAATGACTTGTCATTATTCCTGCTTTTTAAAATGTGTTCCCTCTTAAAGGACAATTGTCTTTTTCTTTCTTCCTGATTTCGTTGGTAAATAAGAGGAAGTTACTTTTGTAGTGTAGTTCACAAGAGTTTAAACTCATACGCAGTTTTAATGTGACTGTTAGGCAGTACTCGTCATACTTACTGTCATTTAGTAGTTTGAATATGATGAAAGCTCAGCTACAGTGTAGACTTTTGGAGTACTGATCTTACACATGAGTCCGCAGCACTCGGGTTTCCACCTCTGCTTCTGGGTCACGACATCATCCAGCACGTAGTCAGTGACGCTACACTCGTCCGTATGCCACTAATGAAACGTATTGAAACACGACCTGCGCCCCGTGTGCCAAGATAACACAACATGTAAGGTTCAGGCCGCGTCCACACACACCGTTTGTGAGCGCAGGGGCTGTCGATGTACTTCCTGGAAACCAGGTCAGAAGGTGAAAAAAATGTGAATTTGGGTCGAAGACCTCTTCCCTTCTTTGTCTCAGAACAACAACAACGTCCGTGTTTGTGTTGTTACTTTACGTCTGTGACCGTCTCTGAATAGCACGTCACTCCGTTTTAGTCTCATTGTAGTCATCTGAAACCTTTTCCCCATCAGTCTGTTCGGGGTCGGTATAAGGGTTTGAATATCATACCGTATTATATTATACAAAACATGTATTTGAACCGGAAGTCAGCTATTCTGTTTCCATAGTAACTGCAGTATTCTTGAAATAGACGCAGGAAAAAAAAAGATGTTTTATACATGTGGACGTGGACTCAGTTTCATAGGATATGTTTTCTTAAAGCACACAAACACTTTGTGACGACATATTGGTGTGAGACACCCCCCCCCCACACACACACACACACACACACACGATCAGTCAGTGGTTGAGCTCAGTGAGTGAAAGCAGAGGTGGAAATCATCAGTGTGTCTGGAGTCTGTGTATCGTACCACCCCCTCTCCCCCCAAAACGCTCCAATTGGAACATCCAGGACTCGATTACTGAACCCCCCCCCCCACCCGACCTCACCACTGTTTCTGTGTCACTCTGTTGTGCAGCTGTTTGAATGTGTGGGTTCTAATCGCGCCCCCCCACCCCCGGGGTTTCTGTATGTTCTCTCTCCGTCTCTCCCTCTTTGCAGAACACCAACACTAAGGCTTTTGCTGCCCGCAAGATATCCCTGACCAGTGAGTACACCAGTTCCCGTCACCGTGACAACGAGACTTCTCAGAGGGAGAGGAACCACAAACACACAACTGTCTGTTAAACCTCGTGTGTGACTGTCGGTCACCTGACGTGTCCTGTGTCAGTGGTCTGACCGGTTTGCACCTTCTTCTCTGAAGCAGTTAGAAACACGTGGAGCCAAAAAACATGACGGGCACACACACACACACACACACACACACA
>JBBMJM010143062.1:1299-11345 GCA_037832705.1 Centriscus cristatus
GGATGGGGTTACAGTGAATCCCTGGTATGGTACCTACATATACATGCTAACACTGAGTATTTCACACGCTCAGGTTAAAACGCGCGCGCGCGCGCGCACACACACACACACACACACACACACCAACGGAACACTAGAAGTGGGCGAACTTATGTAGTGCGCATTTTCAATATTGTTCGTATTTTCAACAGCTTTTTAGACTGTAAGTAATAACTGGACAATATAGACTCAATTTATCTCAGACGTGACAATGCTGTGTGCCTGTAGCAGTCCGGAAATGAACAAAGTTGACATGACATCAAGTCATTGTGACGCGAGTAGCGGCATTAGCTGCCGTCCGTTAGCAGCTACGTCTTGTCGAACAGGTTGTCGTCTAGTGGAACTGACCTTTAACACAGTCCGCCTGACACAGGGCGCTGTAACACGGAACCTGCTGCCTCAAATAGTGTTCCCGGACCACACGGACCTTCCGTCCCCGGCAGCTCTTCAAGTGAAGGATTTTCTCTGTTTTAATCATCTCTGTCACTCACGAAGAAACCATATGCGATCATTTCTCTATGTTACACCGCGGCGGGAACTTGGAGCGATGTTATTGTTGTTATTCTTCTTCTTCTGTTTGCCGGACCAGTCGACACAATCGACTAGTAACCTACAAACGCCACCTACTGTTCATAGACATAAACTGCATATTACCATGAACTTATTCACATCATTTGGTAAATAAACAATGGTCTGAATACGATTTTGTGGTGTTTTTGACGTCTTTGCTTTATTTCCCCACGCTGATGTACTTAATCCAGTGTCCAAGTAAAGGCGTATGAACCGGAAGCGGCGGTGATGAGGGGTTCGTCCCTTCGGTGCCTGCAGCTCTTCAGCTGCGCAGTGGAGGGAGGATGGAAGGAGGACACAGCAGAGCATCAATAGAGGGACACAGAGCAACTTGGCAACTACATAACCAGCACTACTACGGACTCTGAGGACTTTACTGTTGTTTCTCGCTCGACATCACAGTGTTTTAGAAATATTTCAAAAATGCCAACTGCCACCTCACTATATTAATTGCATTGCATTTTACGCATTTTAACCAAGCCGCAAGAGATAACTTTGCATCCTGCAGGTAAGCACTCCAGCTATCATTGTGCCATTTAATTTAATTACCTACAGATAATTCAAAATGCAGAATCTTGTAAACTACAAATATAATAGCATCATATTATTTAATTTTAAAACAGTAAAAATAGTTTAAATGTGCAAACATTCCAATGAAATCCGTTTTGACCAAAATAACACAGATGTTTGTCTTTAAGGTATAAGTCGTGGAAAAAAAATGAAACTCGATAGATTTCTAATCGTATACATATCAATGTATGTTTTCAAACGTTCGTTTGCATGATATATCCAAACGTTGGCTCATTTAACTTCTGTGGAACGACATGCTTTATTTCCGGAGGTTTAGTCACTGTGGAGTTTCTCCGTTGCCTCTTTGCTTAGATTGCTTTATTCCGACGTGCAGCTTCCACTGTTGTTTTTAAACTCCTGCCATCTAATTGGGATGTAGATGCCCTTGTCCTCCAAGGGAATGCTATTAAGTGTTATCAAATCGCTGCAGGTTGGAGAAAAGAAGATCTGCTGCCACATCAACTTAAAAGGAAAAGAAGCAGTGAGGTTGTGTATAGGATGCTGAGGACTGAAAACTGGTGCACGTTGAATCCAGCTAGACGTCTGTCTTTCATGGTGATCCACGGGGTTTGATGTTAATGAGATGGGTCAGGATGGCCATTGCCGTTGTGTGACTTCCATCGATTCCCCTGAGGCAGGTGGACTTCCACACAGGAAGTGACACACTGATGCCAGTAGATGGAGATCTGGAGCAGAGCAGGTGTGAGCCTGGGGCTGGCCTGCAAGAGTCTCTGGTGACTTCCACTATACTTTGTTTGTTGGATCACATAAATGGATTGATGCTGAGAATTGTGTTCAGAGACTTTACGGCAAATAGCCAGTCTTTGTTAATTAAACAAGTAAAGAGTCGGTGAGAGGTGCTATTTCATTTCTGTTTTGTTTTTCCTCCTTCAAGTCGCTCCATTTACTGTACGGCTCTTATGTGCTGTGCAATAAGTCACAGAGACATTTGTCACTAACGTACCCTCGCAATAATAGTAATGTAGCTTTTGACGACTCCAGAGCTCTTACATTAATTAAATGTTTTACTTTTTAAGATTTTAAGATGATGTGTGTGTGCGCGTCTGGTGGCAGGAGTGTGAAGTGAGTGTGTGGATACAAGGTTTGATGACACCACAAAAAGTCAAATATGAACAATGTGCATGTTATAGCCCAACATCGGTCTTTTAAGTACATTACGGTTTCATCAGTGTTCCAGGTGAATAAGATGCGATTTCTTTGCATGTTCCATGTTAAACAACCCTGAAAGTCTGACGACACATTGACAGCACTGGTGCAACAGACGCAAAACATCTAAGCAGAGGAAGCAGACAGACACTGATGTTAAGGGCTGTTTAAGAATTGATGCCTATATATTACAAAGATGAAAATGAAAATTTGTTTTGCCATAAATGCAAAATTGAATGCTTTACATGTCTGCATTGTCAGGCAGGAATGACTGAGTTTTAAGGTTTTGCTTTTTTACTGTCTAACGTGATGTGACGAGATGGAGCAGGAGAGAATTATAATATATAATACTAATATATATGATGGGATATGATAAGAATAGACATTTTCAGTCTGTAGTCTGTAGACACAGTGTAAATTATTCATGGTAAATCAGTAGAGCTTTCAGTTTGTGAACATTTGGGGCTGCAGTGGTGATCAGACTTTAGAATCTCTGTAACCCTAATGCAGCTGTGGAGATTACTCTCCTGCACCGTCATGGAGCCTGTGAATGGTAAACAAAGTGCAGGTCGATTTAACAGAATGTTCTATTCGGGCTTCGCCCTCTAAGTGGTTATCCCCTGAGTTACACAGGCAGCAGAGAACCTGAAGAGAACATGAAAAAAAAAAGTCTTAAAGAGGCATTATGTAGCTTTACTGTGGGACTGGGACAAAGAACAACAGTCAAGGATGGAGTCATTAGATTTTAATTGTTTTGAATACTTTGGTATATTTGTCACATTTTGATATATTATGTATATTCCAATGCATTTCCACTCTTTGCCAATGCCATCATTCACTTTGGACTTATAGTATCATCTGAATTAAATTGTCTTAAAAGGACAATATATGTGTGATATATGATAATATGTACTGAAGTACTGCAGTTTTGGAGTGTTGCAGTATTGCCGCGTGGTTCCCTCTGTCGTCTGCCTCTCTGTCCTTCGGCCAAATCTTCATGTTGTAGGTGCAGCGCGGCATCACTCATCGCAGTGTGAGTCCCCAACTTGAGAGTATTCGGTGGGGAGTGCTGAGGTTAGCTCATGTGTCAGGTGTGGAGGGAATGCAATCCCTTGTTTTCTGCAGAACAAAAACACTGTGTGCACAGACAGCGGCTGTGTGCGCGCCACACACTCTTCCCATCATCCAGTCGGTTGAAACGACAGTACGTTGATGAGGGGGATGGGCGTAACAACAAGAGGCAACCTTTGTGCCACAAGCCTGATTCCTGACGTGGTCAGTAAACTGTGGGACAGCAGGGGACATGGTGATGTTCATGATATGAAGTGTGTGTGCTTTCAGCTGCACACACACTCAGTTCACTTGTTGTCGGACACTTTTACCAGCTTTCATCTTCAGTCAGAGAGCTCTGCAGTACCTCTGAAGACGTATGAGGTGCTGTGATGTGCCATTACGCTTGATGCAGGAGCTGTGTTGGGAAGATTTATGGTTTTGTCCCCTGAAGTGGGCGTGTTTGTGTGTGTGCTACAGGTACGCATCAAGGCTGCACCTACAGGATCTGAAGTTATACTAGAAACTGTGCACTGACAGCAAATGTATTTTCTGTAGTCCTAAGTTTATATATATTTATAATAATTTAATGTTCATATAACTCATATTTGTATACATATATAAATATCATTTCATGATTTTGAAATATAGAATATATATAGATATACCAGCTGAATAAAAGTTTTAAAAATATATAATAATATGTAGTTTTCACATGCCTGTATGCCCTTCTTGCACACGCACCAGCACACTGCTCCTTGAAACCATAAAGCCGTCATTTGATACAGAAATTGTTCCTTTGGGCATTTGCGGGATTTTGGAAGTATAATTTGTGCTTGAAACTAAATAGTGTGCAGGGGCTGGAAAACACTGCATGTCAGTACAGCAACACATTAACCAACTAACTGTTTCATTCTCATTCTCATTCCTACTAATGCACATTCTTGTAACTAACACGCTACATGCGGAGCGCCTCAGGCAGCACTTTTTACAAAAGATTCATACGATGTACGGAATAGAAATGATCCTCACAAGAAGGATGTTCACCATACAAATAAAGCGGTCAGCATGACCAGCTGTGTTTGTGCATACTGAGTGACAGAAAAACAAACAGACGTGTCACGTCCTAATCTGAAGCACAAAACATTTGTGACCAAATCATTTCTGTGCATTTATACGGTAATGAAAACGGACATTAGCGCCCTCTGACAGCAGCAGATGGATCCTTATACAGCATGTGTGAGGGATTTAAAGGCTCTGTCCATTTAATGTGGGGATGACGTGCTCCTCGGGGGCGGCAGCAGCCGCTGTGTTTCCAGTCTACTGAACCTTTTCAACTGGAGTCCTTCATGCTCAGTCAGATCAATACATGTAATCAGAAATGATGAATGTAAGACAACTGGCTGTTGTCTCTCTCAAGGACACTTTGAGTTGTAGATTAATTGGAGTGTCAGTTTGTCTGTCTGCTGGTCAAACAAAGTTCTCCCCTTTTTGTGCTGGATGATCCCAGTTAGTGATTAGACAATGTTTTAAAAGCTTTCTAACTCACTTGAGAATCGGAGATGCAGATCTAGCACGTTGTTTATGATGCTCCGGAGCGTACTCAGCTGGTCGCTCAGAAGGTGTCTGTATGTATGAGGGGAAAGGCCCGTTATGAATTATGGAGAAACTTTTGTCAAGCCATGTTCTCTCATTCTCTGGGTGAAGCAAGTGAAAAAAAAAAAAAAACATCTGTCATGAAATTCAAATAGCTCATGAGATGGAGAAGTAAAAGGAAGACACCATTAAGGCCAGCAGCCCATCGGCTCTCAGCGTCTTATTGTTCCTGCAACAAAGGCGAAGCTGAGGAGAATGGAAGAATAGAAAAGCAACATGAAAGACCTCAAAGTGTCTCTGCCCGTCGGGTACTCCAGAGTGGACACGAAGGAGGGTAATGGAACTGACCATTATGAAACTTCCTGAATGCTTTCCTCAGGCCAAGTGGATGACTAACACATAATAACGCAGATCGGGGCTTGAGTATATTTTTGCCGTGCGTGGATTGATAGTTACCGACCTGACGTTGGTGCAATGCAGGTTTTGAATATCTGGGCTTGTTGTGACCTCACAGGTTTAGTTAAAAAGTGGGACGGTCATTCATTGTGTGCTTCATGGGGTCAGAATATGTCTTTATATAGGAGAGAAGAATGTGAATTTGATGTTGGGAATACTACTACTACTAATAATTATTATTATAGTTACAATAATAGTTATCAATGGATATGCGTGGTTGTGTAGCACTAGCTTAGAAAAGCAACCTTTTTGAAAACTTACATTATTATTGTGACTGAAATTACTTCATTATTTTACAACCCAAACCCACTTCATCACAATTATAGACAGGCACACTGCCATTATTTTTTATTTACAATTAAGCAAAATGTATCAAATTCAGTTAATGTAATTGACATTTGTGAAATATCCAGTAAATAAATAAAAAATACTACAATTACCCGTACTGGTTAGACTTGGCAGCATCTCTGGGCAAAACAAAGTTGCATATCTGAGATGCAAAGTAAAGTCGTCATAGTAACTAAAAGCCTGAAGGGATGCCAGCTGGAAATTTGTGATTGTTGTGCCATTTCCCACTGCCTTCATTACACACCAATGTCTAGAGACCGACTGGCCTATCAGAATGTTCCTTGTAATAAGTAATGATGGCCTCGCCTCCCCTGGGAGACGAGTGAAACCAGATTAGCGAGTGCTCACTCTCCAACACCGCACAATTTATTTCTGCGTTGACTGCACTTGTGGAGAGCACTTGTTAGAGTCCACTGAAAACATAAGTCTGATTATGGAAGTGTTGGTTGGATACCCGATCCGTCTCAATTTTCCGTGTAGCTACTTTTCTCCTCAGACTGAGCTCTCAGATTCTGCTGTCAACGTAGTTGACCAGCTTTGTCAGCTTCTCACATACGAGACCCTGGAATCTGGACGCATTATCGTGGATTAGACTAAGTCCAGCCGAGCACAGCAAGACAAGCTCATTGTAAAGCGATTCTCCCGCTTTTCTGCCAATCGACTTTCACCAGTTTTTTTTTAGTAACTGACCGAGGTATGACAGCTGCCAACAGATTCAACATGATGCTTCAAGTCAAACTTAAACAAGAAGCCCCTCGGGTCCTAGCATGCATGTCTTTTACGACACATTCCAACCATCTCTGCTTTTTTTTTTCTCCTGAGAGAAATTCACATTACCAGCAGCGTCACAGATCAATCAGATTACTGCAGAACTGAGAACGTTGTTGGTGTTGAGCCAACTTGCTGGGTACATTTGTAGGCAACTGGACTTTACAGACCCTCCACCACTCATCAAGAAGCAACAAATGAACCCAACAACGTGACTGAGAACCTTCTCAGACATGAACAGGAACTACAGTGCGTCACTGATATTAACCACTAAATCCATACATACATTAACCATGAGCCTCTTCTGTCGTGAGGAGGTGGAGCGTAGACCTCCAGCCATGAGCATCAGTTTGGTTTCAATTGTGAAAAGCAGGCCCCCCACCCCGACCCCTGATGCCGCCGTCGCCACACTCAAACTGGCTGGACATATTTTCCTTGGAGTAATTGGCATTTTTGGAAATGTCAGCATGGATGACAAAGATGAACACGGATGTTAACATGACGTAGATATTTTTCAATGATCAACAGTTTGCCATTGATCGGCTGGGGTCAATCAGGAGGTCAGTGACCGGGTCCTACTTCGTCTCTGTTCTCTCACTTGTCTGTGACAAACACCTACTGGAACTGTGTCGTGGGGTTGAACCACGACTGCACCGATTGTTGTCATCGTTTCATATCCTCATTGAAAGAAAAACAAACCTGGTGGGCACAGCCCAAACTGTGTCGTATGCTCCGGCCTTCCACTGTCTGAACAAAAAGTGTGTAGCACAGTGGAGGTCTTGTTTTGCAGAATCATGCAGTTTTGTAATTCTTTTCAGGTGATAGCACTGGGAATGTGACAGGATGCCTTCAAGGAGAAAGGGTTAAATCACCACAGCCACAGCACCGGGCTGCATCTTTAATGCAGTGGTCTTCAGGAAGTCCTCACCTCAGTCTGAAGACGGTTTACATAAGTTTACACACTAAAGATGACCTTCAGTCTTCTAACGAAGGACCGTGGTGATTATGGTGTGCCGCCGCGCATCAGAAACACCTGCATGTGCTCTGATGTGAATTCTAAAGTGAATATCTGACGGACGCGCAGAGATAAATGTTGCTGTCTTTTGCTTTAATGTCAGCAGCAGGGTAGCCACAACATATTAATTATGACTGACAATCCTCAGAGGTTTTAAACGCTTGTGGATTTGGAAACACCGCCGTGCATGGGTTTATTAGTAGGAGAAGGGCAGCAAAGCCCTGTTGGCAAAGAAACGTTCTCCTGGAATTTAGAGAAGGATGAACTGACCTATGAGATGAGATGACATATGTGTGTCATATGTTTTAATGCTACAGTGTGGATATTGTGTCACGTCGAGAGGTAAATACAGTTTCAGCATCGGCTTGTCACAAATGTTTTTCCAGCGTCCGCTCCACTATTAGTGTTCCGCCAAATCCATCACACACACGTTGCCCGGGGTGATAGTGGAGGATGCTGTGCTTCGCTTTGACTATTCTCAACATGGCTGCCAGGTCGGGCCACAAACGTTCTTATTCTCCAGCTGAACTGTTTTTTCCCCCATCCGACCCAAGTCACTTTCACGTGTGCTCCTATGTGAAATACATATCTGATGTTTTTAAAAATGACCACAGTCTGAATGGTGATGTCTGAATTTCCAATCACCGAGATGAGACAGACGTCACCATTCGGCATTTGCTTGTCTTTCTGTCTATATCTACTTCTGTAAACACAGTGTGTTACGTCCGACATCACATCGTCTCACGTCAGGGCCAGAGACCGTTCACACTGGAGTCTGATGGCTGTTGCTTTTAAATTATAATGTGAACAAAACACAAGAAATCTGATCTGAGTCAAAAGCCTGACCTGCAGTGTGTTTTGTGCAGTGGTGAAACCAATTTGCATTAAGTTCAGGTCAAGTGATGATTCGGCAGATAGGTGAATACGTGATTCAGAGAGAGAATTCATTCAGAGAATTTCTTTTAGCTGCTGCTGCTGCAACAGTTTGTTTTCAAAGGCTTTGAAAAGACTTTGGTCAAACCTGCAAAGGGTGTAAACTGTTCTTTTACAGCTTCTCTCTTAGCTTCAACATTTTCTTCAGTTGTGCAAACACTGAACGAGGCTGAGACATTCAGTATCACATGGATTGTGAATGCCCTTACAACACCCACACCATTTTGACATTAGGAAAACAGTTGAAAAGCAGCAACAACTGTGGCACCATATTCTTGACACGTATCTAGCAAATCCCATCACCTGAACTCTTCCAACTAGTAAGATAAACACTCGCCTTTCCTCCAAAGAACGCAGACTGACTAGCACCAATGCTGGGGTTTTATTTAACCCCGCCGACCTCTCTCTGTGTCTGTGGTGATCAATTATTAGCCAGTTCATCTCAATGACAGCTGAGCGTCCCTCTTCGGGGCTGCGTGTGTGACTTTTTACAAATAGTGCTGATATGTGCTGGCAGACCTGTTCTCCGGTCTGCCAGCACACCCAGGGGACCAGCAGCACTAACGCGCAGCCTCCTGGCTTAACTCCACTGATAGTCGGTCAATAGACCCATCGGACCGGTCCGCCACCAAAAGGAGAAGCTGAAGATTAAAGTACCATTCATTCTCCATTCTGTTTGCAGTCAGAGCTGACACGATCTATTTCTGCATTAGTGTGGATAAATATTTTTTGGGTCCTGTGTTATTCATGCAGCGCACAGACTCAGAGATGAATATTTTTGTGCCAACAGGTCAGATGAGAAAAAAGTGGATGTTATTCAGGGGAAGATTTTTTTTTACTCCCATTCCAATTTCCCTCAGCACATCATTGTATTACTGTTGTTACCACATTCATCTGTGAGCTTCACCTTTCCAATAGAGACACAGAGACGTGACTTCTCAAAGCTGACGAACCAACAACAACAAATATGTCTTTGGAATCCTCAATAACATGCTACTTGCTACTGATGCAGAACATCTTTTACAAAATGTTTTCAACTCAGATCTCAGATCAGCATTTCATCTGATGTACCAGCAATACTGCCAGCTTTATTTAAAATGAGATATATTTTAAGATATATTTATAAAATAACACATGAGGGTACACTGTTACCTCATAGTAAGAAGGTCCCTGGTTGTCTGTATGGGTTCTCTCCTGGTACTCCACCTCCAAAATCATGCTTTAAGTTTAATTGGTCAGTCTGAATTGTCCGTAGGTGTGAGAATGTGAGTGTGAGTGGTTGTCTGTCCTTCATGTGAACTGGCATCTCGTTCAGAGAGCAGCCTGACGGTCAGCACCTGGAGCAAGCAGAAGACGATGAATGAAAAAAAGAAAAGATACGACTGAATCTTTTACACTGCAAAAATAGGCAATTTCCTAAAGAAGTGAAGTGATAGTGATGCTCTCATCCACCCTGCTTTGTGTGTGTGTGTGTTTGTGTGTGTGTGTGTGTGTGTGTGTGTGTGTGTGTGTGTGTGTGTGTGTGTGTGTGTGT
>JBBMJM010143073.1:0-23416 GCA_037832705.1 Centriscus cristatus
GTGTGTGTGTGTGTGTGTGTGTGTGTGTGTGTGTGTGTGTGTGTGTGTCAAATTTTAATGTGCTGTGGCACCTTCCCCACTGGTCCGTGAAGCTGTCAATCATATACCTGCCTCTGTTGGTGCCTCATTAGTGGGGGAGGGGTCAAGCCAGTTGACAAAAACCACCAGCACCAGTTGGAACGATGAGGATCACACTTCAACAACTAACTCCATTGTGCAAATTTGACTTTAATGCATAAAATGCCGATTCACTAGATTCATCCGATGAATGAAAAACTGAACGGACTTCAGCCTTCAGACATTTCATTTCCTCCTTTGCACTGGTCACACAATTATTGTCTTTTTCTGCACATGTCCACAGGGTTGATCTCAGCTCCTGTCCAGTTGTTATAGGTGGACCTTGGTAGTTTTTAAAAAGGTGAGTCCAGTGAACTGAGAATCTGTCAACTATTCCGTGCCGATGCACTGTGGGAACCCTTTGATTTGAAATTCAAGAATGCACTCCAACATCAGAGGTGCGAGTGCTTTGAATCGCATCATTCAAGGGGAAATTTGCTTCTTTTTCTAATCTTGTGATGTGATCTTTGAATCCACAGAATGTTTTGACCTGCTCATGGAGCTGTGCAGGATTCACATGCAGCAGGTTACAAAACATGTAGCATCTGCTGACAAAAGCATCTAATCCCTCCAAATATGTTTCCCTGGCAGAACAGTCATTTAGCTTTTTGAATCCTGGGAGTTTGATCTGTTCCGACCTAATGTACTAAAAGCACAGTCACACATAACAAATCAGACCTGCAGCAGAAACGTCTGTTTTAAAGATAAACTTTGTGGACAATAAAATGATATAAAGCAAATGTGCAAATATGCTAAGAAATGGAATTATAGTGTCATACGTTACATCTATATTGGCCCTGCTGGTCTCTGTTTGGATTCCTGTAGTCCCCAGTGTTCTTCTGTCCAAGTGAGGATTAAAACATTCATGCAAACGCTGTTTCTAGAACAGAAGTGAAGCATAAAACTGACTTTGATTAAATAATCCAGTGTGTGTGCGCATGCCATTTGTTACAGTTTGCTGTCCGCATCAGGTTGAGGTTTGACCCCATCACAGCTCCTGTGTACATCTCCAGCCACCACAGGATCTTGTTTGTCTGTAAACACCAGAACAAATGAAAGCACTGTCAAATGTCCATAACATCTTCTGCATTCACATTTGTCATTGTCGCCGTTGGAAACAGAAAGTGACTTTGGTGCAGAAACTGAGAAAACAACAAACGTTGTGCATGGCTACCCAGAGACTTAAATGTCAGGATGTTCCTCCAAACAACGCTGTGAAGCACATCTAATGCTTCACAATGACATTTGTCGTGCATTAGTGGCTGGACATGAAAATCCTAGTCTTTCAAGTGCGTAGGGACGTACCAGTCTGGAAAAAGTATGCTGAAATCATAAACCGTGACAGTCATTTGAAGCCACCCCCATCCCACCGGGAGCCCAGGGGCCAGAGTGTGTGCAATGTCAGGTTTTTGAGGTTAACAATGACTGATGAAATGTGTGTGTTTGTATTTACACTGCACCTCACAGTTAATTTGGATGGAGTCTCTAGTATTTAGAGTCATTGATGCAGTTGGACCGCCTGCTCTTCTCCTCTCCTCTCCTCCTATGACATGATGGAGATCAGGGATGGATTTCACATGAAAAAATCAAAACAAGTCATACTGGATCTGAACAAGACCAGCACATCACATCATTACTCTCACTGTTAATTTACCAGATGGTCATGTTGACCTGAATGCGTCATTCCTCTGTGTCCAGTAGTATGTATAACTCCTTTGAATTACTTTACAAATATAAATTAATTAATGTGTGGTACAGTTGAAATTGAAATTGATGTCAGCATCTGTGACTCAGTTTGAACAACAACAACAACAATAATATCACTAAAGTGGGAGAATAAGGCAACATTGTAAGATTGTAGAAAAGTGCTATAAATAGTTCACCAAAAAGTAAATTAATACAACTTCAAGCACATCTGCTGCACCAAATTCCTGCAGCCACCAATATTTACAGTCACATTCTTAATAGTTATCCAAGCCCTCGCGGGATGTGGAGGTTATTGAAAGCATCACTTAGGGCACAATGTTCAGTGGTGAATTCAATCTACTGTAAATCTAAGCTGAACATCCGTCTAGAAGCTCTGCACACGAGGTTATTAGCTCCGCCTATTATCTTCGACAGCATTATCACATCAGGAGTGTTTCTTTGGCATCTAATGGTCTCATAACACCCTGTAATGAGCATTGTGACGCCCTGCTGAGAAGAATCCCTCCGTCTCCATTTCAGTGAGATGCTCACCAGCAGTTTTCTTCATAAAGACATATTCATGTAATAACATCTGCTCAGTATAATTCTAATTTGTATCAGAGATTAGAAAAAGTTATGATGTTGTTAATTGCAAATATTATATATTTGTTTCTGGCTCAGGATTTACAACGTGTCTATGTTACGGATAATGTGAAAAAATTGGGCAATATGTAAATTACCCGGGTGATTTGCATCTTACCAATTTTTTTCACTTTACATGTGACATTATTATAATCAATTCATATTTGAATAAGATTTATAGTGTTAGAAGATGATAGATCTTTCATTGAAAATACCGTTCTGCTTTGTTCCTTCCTACAAATAGCTCTGGGACTTCCGCCTTAAATCTGGATCTAACGTTATTGATTTGTTGGTCGACTCCTTTAAAGCCACTCTGCTGGTTATTATCAATTGATCACGCCTCGTCCCCCGTGGCCAGCATTTGCCCCGTAACCAAACATGCTCGTCGCCCCCTCAGAGGACTCCTGAAGAAATTGAATTGAAACAGACAAAAACTACACCCCCATTATCCCACGGGCCCAATTCCATACCCCTCCTTTGCACCCCCATCTGAGAACGTACTGTGTTGTACCGGTGCATCGCTCCCACCTTCAAACCGCATCTTTGAGCCGGAGACATCGCCCCTCGTAATTTAGTATGACATCATCCGTACCAGAAAGCTGAAGATGGTTCTTCTATAAAAAATGCATCAATTTACAGCCGTCGCTGTGTGTAAATGTGAGAATCTGCATGTGTTGCCGGGAGCAGATACCGAGTCTAACCAGAGAGGCAATTACTTGCATGATCACACAGTCATTATGTTGCATCCAGCCACAGAGAAATTTAATTATCTGATGGTACATTCTTAAACGTGGGGAAGAGTGATGGCTTCAGCCAATCTTTTCTTGCTGTACTGATTCACACTTTTCAACAAATCGCGCCGCAACATACGGTCAATTGTATTCTCAAGTGTTTGCAACAATGTAGGGAGATAAGCTGGTCCATATGTGAAATAGAAGCTTGTTCTTGTGCTCACTGGTTCAGCTCTTATAACAATAAAAGAGATGTACGCAGCCTCTGGAGTGCTGATCGCCCTCTTGATTCTCTGCAATAAAGATAACACATTTAGGTAGAGGACCCTGCTCTACAGTCACATCAAACGTCTCATCACACGGCGAGAGAGCGGGCGACAGACAATTCTGCACATGCTGGCACAAACCGCTCATATTCAATCCTAACACTTCATTTTTATCAAAGGAGTCTGACAGTTATATTGCTGTAGGAGAGCAGGACGAGCTTATTCCCTATTTCCTTCTTTGTTAAATGATTGACAGTCATTTGGCACTAGTCTCCCATGTTCGCACCATTTTCATCGCTGCAATGTGTGGATTGCTATGGTAACAGCATTCATACTGTGAGTCTCCAGCGCCTTTATCCAGACACCACAGACTCTCCCAGCATTTATTGGGTAAGAGGACGCTCCTTGTCACTCTCACGTAGAGTAAATGATTCCACAAAGGCATACTGTGAAGCCCTACTAGCAGAGCAATGCATGGTCCCTGGGGGACAGCGCCTACGCACAGCGCTTCGCCCTCCTAACCTGCTGCTGATATTAATTACGCACTGAAAAAGTATGACTGTGCCTCCAACACTTCCTGCACGGTGCAGGGAGCAGCTGCGAGGTGGGCTGCAGGGAAGCTACAGATGTTTATCCATGGATCCACAAAAAGGAAGTGGGATGGGCCCATCACCTTGCTTTTTTTTCTTAAATACCTTAACACTATAACGTACAGGTGCCCCCTCAAATATAATTCATAATGTATATCTTTTATATATTTTGCATCAACTCCTATGTTGTGTAAAACATAACTTGCAGAAATAGAACCTTCATCATTTGCACATCATTTATTCAATCTTATATGTCCAAGGTACATCGAACCTGACACATTAAAAGCCCCTCTCCTCTCAAAACACGTCTTGCTTGTTTCTTCTATCTCACGTCACTGTTCAGATTGAATAGTCAAGTCTTCTCTTCTGCTGAAGGGGGGGCAGATTGTCAGAGGGAGACAGTGATGGGTGATATCATGTCTCAGGTTCACGTTCATCAGATGTTGAATGAATGAATGAATCATACCTCCCTACCTACAGTCCCTACCTACGCTAAGTAAGCGTCAGGTAGGACAGCGTGTATCCCTGTGCGTGTGTGTGCGTGTGCGTGTGTGTTATGTTACGTTAGAGCTATCAGAGTTAATTTCAAGTAGGCGGCGTACGAGCGCCTGTATTTCCACCTACTTGTACTGACACTGTGTCAAGTACAATGAACACATCTTTGTGTAGCTGTTGTGTGCAGATGTTACACACATGCAGCTGAAGAGCACAGCTGCATACAATAACTCTAGTAATGGCTCTTGAGCGACTGGTTGACCCCGATGGAATGCAACTATTATTATTATTATTATTATCATGTTATATTAATATCAGCTGTGGGTTTTGTTTTCTGTAACTGAACTTTTTGGTGACTTTTTGACTTTGCAAAGTACAAAACCGCCTAGATGTTACTGTTAACAACAATTTGTCATGCAGCATCTGTGGAAGTGCCTTTGAAAAAAATGTTTTATTGCTATTATTACTATATTGACAAAATAAAGATTATTGTTATTAGTAGAAGTAGTAGTAGTATTAATAGTCTAAGGCGTCCACCCACTAAGGAGACTGAGGGAGGAACTAGACGGTTCAGCACACAAACTACTGTAATAAAAACAGTGTGGTTGTCAGTGTGTGTGTGTGTGCGCGTGTGCGTGTGTGTGTGTGTGTGTGTGTGTGCGTGTGTGTGTGTGTGCGTGCGTGCGTGCGTGCGTGCGTGTGTGCGTGCGCGCGTGTGTGTGTGTGTGTGTGTGAAATGACATTACAAAGCCAAGAATACATATCATCTGTACCTTATTCAATTAGAGTAAATATCAGCAGCACATATATAAACAAAGTCTTCTCAATTGAAATGAATGTGCATGAACGGCTTCAGAGTTCCGCTTTAGATAAATGAAACACTGCACAGCATTGTTGTGAGCTTTTGGCAACATAATCCATCTTCATTTTTCATGAAAGCCTACAGGCTGAATACTGTGGAGTGGCAACACCGCCTGCATGCTTACTTCCAGCTCATTTATTCTCATTATGCAGCCCCGCAGACATCAATGAGGGGGTTTTCTGGCCCGCAGTGATATTCCATGATACAGACGGAGAGAGAGAGAGATGGGGAAACACGTAGGAACGACACGGAAGCAGAGCTGTGGGGGGTGCGTTCATTCATGCTCTGCCCGTGAACTTTGACACGTGTGACAGAGGTACCCTCTGTTTTGTGACGCTCCCTCCACAGCACCAGTTCATTCTTTCCCCCTTCGCTCAGTCGCTGTTGGAAAAAAATTCACATTCACTGTCACGTAATGAGGCTCTGCCTCTGTCTAGCTGGGGAGGGTCTATGACTCCATGGCTCGGGGTCACTCCCTCACTGTAATTAAAGCCCATCTGACAAATAACATGTCACACTGGAAATACAGCATCCTGAACATATATTATTTCTAAGGCCGAGAAATCTAATTAAAATGATTTCAATCATCACCAGTGGGCGGATCGTGGTCCTGTCCCGGCTGTAGCCAATCACTGCCTTGCTGATTATTACTGATGTCTATAGAACTACTAATTAGTAAATAAGGCCAATTTAATTGAAGTTTTTTGCAGAGGGGGGGCAACAAGGTTCTGATTTGTCATGTTACAGCTCAGCATAATCTCAGAGCTTGTTTTTGTTCAATCACCCGATCCTGCTCCCCCAATCACATCACAGTCTCAATGCAGAGTGTGAAAACGATCATTTGCTCACCATTGAGGTAGGAAGGTAGCCTGGACAACCAGAGCAACATGTAGAAAGATGTAGGGTCTCACAACAGTGACACCATTGAGTGTATGTCAAAATACCACCGGATTAACATCAGCGCTACGACCAATCAGAGCAACAGACAACATCACAATGTCATCAGAACAAAAGAAATGAGGTTGGGTTGTGTACATACAGATATTGATGCCTCAGCACTGTCGTCTTCCTGTTAAGCCCCGCCCACAGACTCTGTTGAGCATCAGCTGTAACAGCTCAACAGCAGAACAATCTACATTTCCTGGTGGTGGTTCTGGATTCCCAGGCGAAGTCGGAAGGTGCATCAGTTCTTATTTTTAATGAATAGTGAAGAAGTGAACACCCTGAACCCTGAACCCCCACAGTTCCTTCAAATCAAACCCAAAGACCGCTGCTGCCTTCCACTCGGAATCTGCACTGTAACTCTTATTCCAGTGATGTATACTGCTGTTTGAACATTTTAGAGGGTTTTATTGGAAAATGTATTGATGTGTGACCTGTTAACTTGCTGCTTTTACTAATCTTTTCACTTACTGATGTAAACTGTATGAATCCACTTTCTGACCCGATGAGAACAGAGCTCCTGTGCATTTTCCACTTAGACATCAAGAGCTTCCTGTCGACAAAAGGAGGCAGATGTTTCAGAGTCTAATCTGCTTGAAAAGAGCACTCACTCTAGCACCAACCCCCTTACTACGGTATCTTGTTACATAGACTGCACAGTCAAACTCCTGTGTAATCCATTCATTGTGATGATGAGCCTCCAAATCAGGTTATATGGATCTGCCCATTTCCTTTCTGTGTGGAACCGTGGTCTTAGGTGCTTGTTGTCCTTCTCAGGTGCCAACTTAGGAGAGGAGTAATTTGTCAATGACTCTGTCACCTTTTACCCAAATGTGTGTGGACCATCTGGTGTGTGGATAGGAGCCGTTGAGCTTTTACTCGTTTGTTTCAGCCGAATATTTGACTAAACTGTTAACAGCTCCCGATGGACAAGAAAATATATTGCAAAATTTAATCTTTAAAAATTGTAGCAGAGCGCAATGGGGGTGGAAAGACCCTCCCTTGGAGCCCCTCCTGCTTTCGATGGCAAACGGACAACATGTTGTGAATAAAACACTGACTTTGAAGAAGTCATCATTATGAAAACATAGTAGAAAACATAACTCAAATACTTGTGTGTGTATATATATATGTGTGTGTGTGTGTGTGTATGTATATGTATGTTATATATATGTGTGTGTTTCAATGTCAGTGTTTGCTCTTTCAGTGTCACTGTTTCAAAGCCACAAACAAACCATGTTGATCAGTGATGAAGGATGAAAGAAGTGATGAAGTGAGTTTGGTATCGTTGGAGAGATTCTTGACAATAGAAAACCCAATGTGTGGAGAGTGAGATGCCACACATGAAGAGTGCTGGTGATATAACCTGCCCTCCTCATCATTTCCAGTCTGGAAATCCACCCCATTTCTTTTTGTGGGTTTGAGGTTATTGGGTAAATTGATTTCTCCGTGACCTTTCCTGCCCACTCCTCTGAAGCAAAGAGTTCTTAATGATGTGGTGCTGTCAGAGGTGCTGAAATCACTGATCCCTGCAGACACCATAAGTTCACAATGCACATACTGACGTCATGATTGAAGGCGTGAAATCTGTACATGTACACGACAAAGGCACAGCGAAGTGAGCACCTGTTAATGTAATGGAATTCAGTCTATGTTCATATGTGAGGATTTCAGAGTTCTGTCATCGATGGAATACATCACGGACAAACCAAATCCAACATCCCATCCTACAACCGTGCAGCAGCGTCATTGGCGGCTTCTGGAACATCTACATGAGAACCTTTGGACTCCCCAGTTTTTCTTGTTCCACCCGTGCAAGAGTTTTCTCTTGGTACTCTGGCATCCACCCACAGACCAAAAACAAAGGATGTTTGTATCCAGTGTCACCTGGGAACGACTTCAACTCAATGCAGTCAAACCCTAAATGAACGGGGATGAATTCACTTAAAATAATTTAAAAAAAGCAACAAGTAGAAATTATAGCGGAAGTACATAAGAGCCTAATGTGTCAATGGGTGTTCTAAATTACAACTTGAATATGTTTTCATCAAAAGCACCAAATAATGTACAAAAAAACAACAGTTTTTCTTCGGCAGAATGAATCAATGAAAGAATCAATAAAGAGTCGGAGTAAGCAAAATCAATAACTTATGTAAGAGAAGTGGACCGAATGGTGAAATAAATGATCAATGTTCCTCATATGTTATTGTTGTAGATCAACCTCCGCTCCGATGTCACTGCTGCACAACACAGCTTCAGTCATTCTGCTAGAGAAGAATCACATGCAAATACACAGAAAAAATGTCGGTGCATTTAATTAATGCTTCCACATGGATGGGCTACTAAGAATCTAACTTCTGAAGCAGCCTTTAATCTCAGAGTTCTGACTTTTCTCACACCTCAAAAACATGTTCACAGCTGAGCATCACTTCAATTTTCTGTCTTTCTCTCTTACTTTTTTTTCCTTTTACATTTGGCTCTAATAGTATCACCCAGATAGGTTACTCACCAAACCATATTATACCATCACGAACGATCAGGCTGACCTTCAGCAGGAACCTGTAAAACTCCAGGTACTCACATTCAGTTTATTGCCAAAATGATCATTCCTGACGTCTCACGTCACGTGGACATCCTCATTAGTGGCGTTCACACGCGCTGTGAGTTTAATGTCGCTGTCGTTGATGGGGCGGGGGGGTGCAGGAGCTTTAAGCCGGTCACAACGTGGGCAAGTTGTGGACGTTTTCCTGCGTTGCCATGGGGTTTTCTATAACCTATTGACTGCGATAGGGTCCCTCCTTTTCTTCTGTGGAGGAGGAGGAACCCGCTTTCACAGCTACACTTTCACTTTTACTACAGAGGGGGAGGGGGAGGGGGAGGGGGTGGGGGAGGAGGAGGAGGAGGAGGAGGGGCGGCGGGAGCAGCAGCAGCATCCAGGCGGCCAGCGGAGCGGAGGGGGCGGTACTGTGCTCCCAGAGGCTGCGGGGCGAACACCTCCCTCTGCTCTCCTGCAGGAGGATCACACTCAACTTTCCCGACGGCGAGTTTGCACCTGAAAGGTGAGTTTTCTCTGCTTCAGAGACAGAAAGAGACAGAATGCCGCACTTCACTGGTTCTAACATCATGTGTGTTTTCCACGGGTGATGTGATGTGAATTCACTCTGCTCATTCACGGGGATATAAACGGAAGTTTACGCGGAAGGGAACGTTAACGTGACATGAGACTCGGTGCTATTAGTGGTATTACGGTGGATGCGCATGAATTGCCAAAGAAGAACTTCCTGGATTAGACTGCTGTCTGTATCTCCTGTGTGTTTTATCCTTATTTGATCATTTCCATGTCTGAGGTTTGCTGACCTGAAGGTCTGATCAGACCTGGTCAACCATCCTCTCTCTGCACTAGTAGCATCTCCATCATCATCATCTTGACAATTATTAGACTTTGTGTGCACTTTGACATGCCAGAGAGACTGTTGCACTCAGCATGTTGACATTTTTTCCCCTCTCTTGTTCTCTTCTGATAATGATGCACGTTAGAGAGGAGACGCTTGTGTTTTCATACATGTCCTCGGTCCTTTTCCGTTCTCAGGGGAGTTGCTCTCCATTAGATGCATTGCTGTTGCACACATGGAAAAAAAAAGATTAGAGTGACTAATGAGGCTTCATGGAGTGTGATTAAAGTTACATTACAGCGATAAAATCCAGCGACTGCTGATGTTACCTATAGCTCTTGGAATTGATGGGGCTCTCGAGGGAAGAGTTCTATGTTTGTAGCGTTTATGGATCTGTGGCATGCTGCAGGTTTTCCCACACGGATTCCCCCAGTATGAATATTTACCCAGTATGCAAATGCATCACACATTGTGCGTCAAATTCACATGTTTCATTTGCATTGTTCTGTGGTTTCCTATTGCAGCCTTAGAGTGATTCCCGAGGAACATAGAGACACATCCATAGTTTACACATAATGTGACATTCGTTTTCCCTTTGATGTGTTTTCTCATTGTTTCCAGACAACCTGCTGTCTGTAACACACTTTGTAATGTGCACCTTCTAGTACAGTGAACACGAGTACTTCTGCTAGCGGTATTTCTTGCTTTCTGTCCATCATGGAGACAGTTTTGTAAATGTTATCATCTCAAGTTGCTCTTCAATCAGAGCTGCTCCTGTTTCTGTCGTCCCAGGTCATCCTACAAGGCCTCTCTAACGAAAACAAGTACCACTCACCAGGTAACTTCATGCTAATTTCTAGGCCAAAGACAAAAGTGTCCAATAGCACTTGTCATCATACATGGTCCCCAGCCTCTCTGTATTCAGGGCAGTGGTGCTTTGTGTCCAGAAGTAGGTCGAATGCTTCTCACCAAACAATTTGAGTGAGAGCCAGTAATTGGACGAGCAAAGTGTCGACCCTCTCCCAGCTGGTCCATGTCAGCCAGGGCTCTCGCCACTTAATATGCAGCTCCAACCTGCACACATTTCATGGACCTTTTTCATCCTTGTAATCATTTAGATTATGTAATGCAGGAAACAGAACATCCTTTGTGACTGCAGACAAAACTGGCTCTTCATATGTTGGAGGTCGGTACACTCTGTTAACTGCGGCTCTACTACAAATGTCTGCGCTGATATCAACCTCTTATCGTGACTGAACTCGTTCAGATCAAGTACATCAGTGATTTGTTTTTGTTTGTTTCTTGGTGGTTAAAACACTGTGCAACTCCCAGAGTGACACTTTAATGTGTTTGTTCCACACATTCTGACTGAGCTAAACTAAAGTTGTGGAAAACAATGACATGCTGGTTGTCAGTTTACATTCTCCTGAGCACTGAGGCACGTTGACAGGCACGAGAGGAAAAAAGGCCTGTAAAGCCATTAAAAGACGTAGATCGACAAAACAGGATCCCCTGTCACAAAGATGATTGGAGCCCAAACAAGGCCCAGCAGTTACTAAGAAGGTCAAAAGTTCAGGTGTGCTCTGAAGACAGATTAAAGAAATCGTGCTTCCTTCCAGTAAATGGATGTGAGGGGCAGCTACAGCTCACGAGGCAAGGGGGTTATTTAATAATAGGAAGGTACCTGATTCGATCCGTGGCTCCAAGAGTCCACGCTGAAAATCTGTCCGGCAAGTCGCTGATTGCTCCTGATGGCTTCTTCCCCATGCAAATGTGTGTGAGGAACTGATAGACTTTGAATTACTTTTGAGGGGAAAAAACATCTACATGCAGCTCATTTGCTATTTACAAGAAAGTGGGCTCAACTTATTGGAATAGTTTCATATATCCAACAATCTAACAGAAATTCTGTGATTTAAACATGACATCACTATTACTATAAACCAACCAGATTTTATTTCATTTTATTTTATTTTATTTACTCTTGAACACATTGTCTCTGATATTTCCAGTTGTATCTAAGTTAGTGTAATTCGACTGGCTCCACAGCCCAGGGCAGTTGTTTGTATTCGACTGAGATGGATCCTGTTGGCATTCATACTCCTTCTCACATGCACATGCTTACATTGTGCATTTCATTTCCCTCTTATCTTTGTGCTGCCTGTAGTAGGTACATCTCTTATCAACATCACCAGAGGGATTTCAGGCTGTAATCAGCTCTATCAGGTGGTTCGTAGAGATTGTGCAGCAGCAGATCACCGTATCAGACTAATTGTTCCTTCACGTTCCATCTTGCTGTCATCTCTGTGGGATGTGCTGGTGGACGTGATGTTACAGGTGCATTCATTCGTTGGTTTATTCTGTCGACATAAACCGGCAGACATTGCACTGAGATGCAGACAGTGTTGAGGTGTCTGAGTGGTTCTGGTGTGTGCACGGGGAAAGTGTGTTGCCTAGCAAGTACCTAGCCTCTAATTGAGCTTCAGCTCAGGTTTTCAGCACCACAAGCAATTACGACTCGTGCTGCCTGAGCTGCAGGCAGGCTGCCGCGGAGCCGCGCCGTACCTGAGCCCTGAACCCTGCTCTTTCATGTTTGCCATCGGCGACAGCCCCAACGCCACGTCGAAGCAAGTGTGCTCTGGAAATATGTTTGGTGACATGAAATATTCATGTGCTTGTCAGCTGGATGGTGCTGTCCGTGTTTATTTCCCACATTTCTTACCTGAGACTGCTGCAGACAAGAGCAGGAAGGGTGTTGCTTGCAGACTCTAAAGGGAGGGGGTGGGGTGGAGATGGGAGGATAAGAAGTGCTGATCATCATAATCAAGGTTTATTTCATCATTAGCGACCCTCTTAACGTTGGATGATCAGTGGCTTCTTGCACTGCATAGACGATTAATCATTAGTGTGGACTGAAGGACACAGCGGCAGGGAGTGCAGTGTTAGCGCGTATGTTCAGAGCCTCCTTCCCAGCAGGAGGGGAGAAGGTCAGTCGCCAACACTTGTCATGTGCAGCGCACATACGCACCTGCCGAGGGCTGTATGCCTTTAATTTATTTCCATTCATTTGTCCTCTTTTTCTGCACTACAGCAGCAACATCTTGTTCTCACACATTTTCATTCACATACATATTAAAGAAAAAAGGTCTTGCTTTAGTTGTAGACATATTGTAGCACACATACTCCACTTGCTGCGCTGTTATTCCTTCCTCAGGCTGTTTTTCAATGTATTTTTCATGAGAATGTTCCATCTTCTGTTAGAGAGATATTTGTGCTGATTCTCTGCTACTGCAAGTAAACTGTTTAACCCTTCACCTACGTTTATTTGCAAATTCAGGAGAGGAAAGAGCTCATGGATAAAAGATAAAATGTGTATGTGAATTGGACACAATGTACGTTGTTATCAGTATGTGAACTACATGAAGATATGTATGCTCCAAGAGTAGGTTCGTGCATGTTGTAAAAGTCCACTCTGCATCTTGCATGTCTGCTCAGACACTGCTCGCTCATTCTGTATTCCGTCTAAATGTAATGTTTATGATAAAATCCGGGGGAAAAGGGCAATGCAACCATAAGATTTTGCAGGAAACAACCAACATGACAGCTATGCCTGTAAGAGTCAGAAATTATTGCCCTAAAGTCACGGGGATACAGGGATGATTTCCATTTCAATTGCAGGCTCAATTTGGGATAACTCATGCATACGGAGGTAAGGCGGACAAAGAGCGCTGGAATAAAAGTGACAAATGTAAAGAATAGAACAGAGCAGCACGTTATCATAGGCTTTGTGTCCCATGAAGGGTATTGTGTGCAGCTGTATGGAATAAGGTTACAAGAGGACCCTTGGGACGGGAATGTGAAGGGCACTGAGGATGTGAGAGGACACATGTGACAGGCAGGGGGGACAGGAGAGACGAAGTGGGACGGACTGAAAGACGCCTCGTTCTGTTCCGTGACTGTTTGGATGGAATTGCTCATCTCTTAGAGACCAAGAGGGCGTCGTTAAATTGACTTGGTGGATGTGCTTGTACAGTACAAGGCAGAGTGGAGTGTCAGACCCGAAACTCAGACTCAAAAGCTGAGATGGATGCATCTCAGAAATATTCCACATATTTGTGGATGAATTTCCTGAATTACCATTAGAGACCACGAAGAATACTTAGCAGAATCTGAGGGGAAACCAGTGTCACACATAATTAAACAAAAGTCAACCTGAGTTGGAAATCCTTGGAATGTAGGCATTGTTAAATTGTTTACTGTTGTCCGTTGTCTGTTATCTTTGACTTGGACTGAGTGTTCCACTTCAAGTCCAACTCAGAATTCCAGTCGTTTTACAAGCTGCAAAAGGGAAGTTGACTATTGGAACGCGCTCCTAACCAGGGAAAACGGAGTTGAACATCAACTGAGCGGACCCTGAGTTATTGGCTGTCTGTATAAATATATAAAAGCTGTCTGTTTTTATTGGTTTTGTAGCACTTTTTTGTCCATTTCAATGACTCGTACACATAAAAATGCTTTATTTGTTACCAACAGGGCAAGAACACCTTGTTTCCCAACTGGCTACGTTGTGAGGAAAGTGGAATACAAAAAAATTGTCACCATGAGGTATGAACTCATGTCTACATTCTGTCAAAATAGGCGCGGAGAGGTGTCTACATGTTGGCGTATGGGTTTTGTGCAGAGGTCGATTCCCTGGACCCTCAACCCAGTGCAGCCTCATGCATGTTTTTGTGGTGGGAACATGCGAGCTGTGGTGTCTGCTCTGCATAGTAAGAGCCTGTTTACTGGCCCAGTGAGGCCTGGAGTCAAACACAGCATTATCTCCGAAATGGAAGATTAGCGAACCAATCAAGCATGATTAAAATCCCGAAACAAAGAGACTGAGCTGAGTGGCTAATTAGCTAATTGGGCTAACACATGAGCAAAATGTGTCATCCATTTTGGTTTTCTATTGCAGCAGTTAACATACTTATCCCTATAACTTATTTTTCTGGATCGATCATTTGAGAGAAAACACAGAAAAACAGTGAATCACGTATAGTTTCGTCTTCAAACTACTAAACACGTAACAAGGATGGCCTGGACCTGCAGCAGTGTTGTAGAACTCCCCCTTACCCCTGTCTAACTGGATTTTGATGATGAAATGTTGTTGTGGTGTTCTCGAACCATCAATATTTACAAAGATTCTTTGATCGATGTCAGATAGGGACATTTCAGCGTAAGTGTCTGTAACTCCACAATAAATGGTCAGATTGTTGGAATATACGTTCAATATAAGTATTGAATATATCAAAGTTTGATCTGGATCCTGGCAAAAGTCTGGATACAATGATGCAGATGATCAGATGAACGACCCAGGACAGGAAATATTATTTGGCTTGTGGATTTTCAGACACTGAAATCTGTGAACAGATTTGTTGGATCTTCAACAATTCTGGAGCCAGAGCCAGAAGATAACAGCCATTCCCAAAACAGAGAACTCTCAGTAACTACTGAACTGAAAATGGTATCAGTGTGTTTCCAAATGATCAGGGGATGTTTTCATGGTCAAAGAATCTGTCGATGGAGAATAAGTAAGGTTATGTAGATTAATATTTGGTGTAATATGGATGGAAATGAGCTGCATGGCGGACGTCTGTGCTCTCCGAGTACTTACCTAGATTCTTTAAGGACTCACGTCCAGACAGCGCAGATGTTCTGTGAAGAATCCCGGCGAGCTGGTAGGAATCCAAATGAGTTCATCAGCTTGGGGGAGCTCCATTTTTAACAAGTGTGAGTGGCAGACCACCAGCTATGCACCTCAGACCTTTTTGACCTCATTATATTTTATAGTTCTAGTTTTTTGTGTTCGGGAACCAGGACCTCAACATTTTTTGTTGCTCACTGGGAAGTTGTAATGTGTGTCAAGGGGTGATTCCTGTACATCTATGGCTGATGTGATGTTGAGGTTGAAAAAACATCTCGTGTAGTAAGTGTCTGAATACTGATGATTACAGTCAAGTACATTTTTTTTTGTTGTAAAGCCTTTTCTTCATACAACATTATGACATATATTTTGTGCAACATCATGCATTTGAAGATGAAATTCCTGTGTTGAATTGTAGCGATACCCTGGTTTTCTCTTGAGAGAAAAGAACTCCGCTTTCCACTTGTGTTAAATTCACAGTCTTCCCGCTGTGTGTTTCTCCAAACATCAACCAAGCGTGTTCTCCGCACAGAGCTACCGCTGCAGGGTCTTTCTGCCGGTTGTGATCCCAACAGTTAAAGCTGACCAGATTTTTACGCATTGTGTGTAAGCAGTACATTTTCTCAGAGCACAAAGCAGCACACAGCATATTTGTCTCAACCCAAATGCTCACCCTAAGAGGAAAATGCATTTATGACAATAAATGGCTCAATTTAACCATGCTAATGCTAATTTACCAGAGCAAATCAGATCAGGGAAGGAAACAGATGTTTGTCTCTGTTAAATCCTGTGGCTCGTAACGAACAAATGATATAATTTGTCACTAGAAAGCCGGCACAGACTTTGGTTAGTCTAATTTCTGCTCAGGTTCCATGGAGTCTACCGTTTTCTGAGGTGAGAATTTGCCCGTCTGACAGTGTGAATGCTTTGCCAACCTGAAATGGCTTAAAGGCTTGAACCCATGGCTTTATGAAACAAAAACAGATCAATAGTTGGGATCTTGGTGAAATCCTGTTTTTATCTTGGAAATGCTCCCATCTGTCTTCAGGTATCATGTAACCCAGGTTTCCCTGCTCACTTCATTGTGGTTTCCTCTGACCCTGTGCGTCTCCACAGGAGTGTCATGATTTACTTCCTTATCCACTTCAGTGCCACACAATTTCTTACAATACAGCATCGTAGGCACTTTGTTGTCTTAAACATTTGCATTTAAACGAGACTGCTGACATGATTTACTTCTTCCGGGTGACAGGTTTCTGGATGGCTCTGCCTCTAATTCTCTTGCATATTCCTTGTGTATGAAGTTGGATTATTATTCAGGGAACTCACTCATCGACGATGTGTGTTTCACACTGCCCCTATTACCGGCTGTGTACGTGTCCCCGTTACACATAAAAACACCTGTTAGGCGTTTTGGTTTTACTTGTTCAGGTCATTTCCATGTCACCATCTTATAAATAAAATCAAACAACAGGCTGCAGGCTTTGCGGGGGTCATGGTAAATTGGGTGGGCACAGTGCTCTTGAGATGACAGTTTGACACAGGATGTTTGCTGAGGTCCCGTCAGGAAGCACAGATAATGGTCACCGCTGGCCTCCAGGGCCGTCACTGTCCTGACAGCTGATGAATTCACGTGCGTGTGCCCTCCACCACAGATTCATACCTCCTGTTTTAAACCATTTCACACCTCGCTAATCACTTTCTAACAGCTACTTGCCCCAGCTGAGCCACAGCTTCCACCCGCTGTCATGGACGTGTGATTATCCTTTTCAGTGTGAAGTTTGTAGAGCGCCGGCCCCTAATGAAAGTCTGTCACAGGTCCCACTCCCCCAGGGTGGCGCTTGTCAGTTTCTTTTGCTGGTGTTGTTCGACCTCTTGGTTATACTCTGTGTGTGCACACACGAGTTGAAACATTTGGATCATATGCTTTCATGATAAGCTGTCTGTGGTCGTACCTGTGTGCAGCCAGAGCCAGAGGATCTGCTGGTGTTGCGTCTTCCTGTGGAGACGTGGGGAGGTTCATGGTAACAGGCAGACTGCTCCGTGTCACTTTTCCACATGAACCACATCAAAGCCTCCTCTCTACTCGAGGCTCTTTTTTTCTTCACCACCTGCAGTGTGCAGAGATGTTAGCCGGGTTCCGAGGTGCGCCAGAGGTACAGCTATTAAACCTCAGTATTGTGCCATCTGTGAAGGGCACTCCAAGGGCAGCTTCTTCCTCACAGTTTGTCGTCTCTCTAAGAACTTCCATGCACTCTTTGTATATCTGTTGCACAATCCGCTGTAGCTCAGTCAACATCATTCCTCTCATTTGCTACTTGAAGAGGACTTTATGCATATCCAAGTGCATCTCAGAACGTTGGAATATCATGGAAAGATTCAGTGAAACTTTTGTATATTTGTGATTCATTCAAACATTTGTAACATATTTTAATATTTACTGGATTGAAAGTATGATTGAAATAAGGTCACATGAACGGACGCTCTTTACTGCTTGTGAGACAAGACATGAGTTGAGGAGATGGTTCCTCTGTGATAACAGTATTTCATAGTTTCTAATTTGCGCATATGAATTTCTCTGTATCGAAAGGAAATGAAAGGAAATCCAAAAAAAAGAGATTCATTCAAACATAAACTACAATGTGCATGGCTCGTTTGTTCTTTTGTTTTGATTAATCTGACATACATCTCATGAAAATTGTTCTCTGAATTAACTGCAATGCCTGGTTTGTTGTATTTGAAGGTACTACTAAAACTAAAATATGCATTTGACAGAACAGCTGGAAAAAGAAGGTCTGAGTGGGTTTTGTATTTGACAGAGAAGGAAACATTCTGGATTTGCAGTGTTAACAGCGAGGAGCATGCACGCACACACATACACACACACAGATGATTTATAAGTCGGCATGTCTGCAGCTTCCGACCACTGTGATCAATCAGGAGTTGAACTATTCTCCTGGAGGAATCTGTCAGTTTTAAGTGGGCAGCGGCCATGTTGGAGGCTTAAGTCTTCTTGGATCAGTGAATTTATTGATGCATTTGATCTCAGTACATATCAACAATAAAAGGCCGTAAACAGCCATGTACAGGTTTTACGTCACATTAGATCAAAGCTATCTGAGCATCAGTGCACCTGAAGGGATTTGGGACTCGGTGAAGCAGCATGTTGAAGGCGGTTCCTCTGTCCGACATGTGACCAGCAGCTCCAGTGTCCAGAATGCAGAGCACAGCAAGTCCACAGCCATCATCATTAGAGCCACACTGCTGTGGACACTAATGGTCCCCGTTCTGCTGCCTTGGCACATTCACACAGCTCATCTGAGACACGAGGGCGTGAACATGTGAATTCATTGTAAAGAAATGATTTTTTTTTTTTTTCCTGGAGAAAAGATGCAGGATGTTGCAGCCTCTGTAGTGAAGGGGACAAGTGAGTGCAACAGATCCCCTTTTAACCACCTTGAATTATGAACATAGGCTAGAAGTCTTCATTTATCTTAATTTAAAGGCTGGAAAAGAGCGTTGTTTACGCTTCTCAGTACGGAGAAGGGGGAAGAGGGGAGGAGGGACACAGTGGGGGGAGTGTCAACCGGGGGGATGGGGCTGGTAAAACTGATGTTCTGTGGATGAGCTATCTGTGGACTCCTTTGTAATTGCATTCCAACATACTCAAATAGCCACATGAGCATCTCGGAATGAAGAACTACCACCGCCACATAAGGTGTGATGGGGAACGCTGTTTTCATATTTCAGTAAGATTTATTACGTCTGTTCCCGTGAAGTCTTGAATGCAATATTTGAAAATCAATATACTCAGGGCTCATGACAAGCACATTCATCATGTTTGTTTATTTCTTGAAAAGCTTTACATGACCGTCTTTGTCCAGTGACATGCAGAGGCAGATGTGGTTTCTGCGGCGGTCGTATAGATTGTAGTGCGCTGATGAGCCTCGACTCGGGCACATTCCCCACTACAAATGTCCACTTTACAAATCAATAGTCTTTCTCTGTTCTCTGTTAAATAGTTCATGCTCTGTTCTCCTGAGACCGTGTGCTAAATACGCTGGATGCCATGCAAATATTTCTTCACCTCACACCTTATAGTTGAAGCAGAGTCTGAATGCTGTTGGATTTGCGGTCCATAGTTTCCTCAGGTAGCATTTATTCGTATTTAGACTTTCAGTCACCAACATGAAGCAGAAGGCCATGATCAACTCTCTCTTCACACTGGTGGACTTTTTCAATTTAGAAATGCCACCAGTTAATGGTCCGCAGGCTGCATATGCTTATTTACGATTGACTAAATTAGATAGAACTTCTCTAATCCTGCTTTCAGCCGTTAAAGTTAGAAGTTCGTGTCTTAAAAACTAGCTGTACTGGCCCCTGGCTTGTCACCCGGCGTTTGTGACGTAAACTAGTTCACTCCTATTTTGATCAATTTTTTTCTCCCAATAACCTCATTCTGCTGAGCACTCTGGCGCCGCAGACAAATGGGGAAACCAAATCGGCGCTGTATTCTGAGAGATATATTCATGTATCTGTGATGGAGAGGTACTGACCATTCTTTGGGTCTCCCAGTGGAGAACAACTCAGTACAGGTGATGCAGGCAGCTCAGACGTCTGTGCGATAAGAGCTCTGCCATCAGGCAGTGAGGAGAATGCCCCTGCCTGACATGGCACGCACCCCGCTGTGACCACGCCATGAGAATCACAGGTCAGTGTGAGGCTCCATTAATGGAACGACCAGCAGCTTGTCTGTTACCAGGATCACCACTGACAAACTGACAGGACATCTTAGATCTGTTGTCATGTTGAGACAACAGCGGAACCATTCAGAGAGGTTTTCTTGTGGATATGTAGGCAGTTTAATCCTCTTTTAGACCTGGATGAGGTCGTAAATAAGGTCGGCTTTTATTGACCTGCTCCATTTGATCCAACCCCCCTGCAGCACTGCTGTAACCCTCTGGTTTGGCAATAAATATTCACAATTCACAAGATTTATTTGTTTCATCAGCTGAAATCAATCAGCACTTTAAAACTGTACATATGAAATATACTGTATGTCTGACACTGAACACAAAACACACAAGTTGGAATGGTCACGTTGTTTGATGATTTCAATTCTGTACGTCATGCAAATAATCATGAAAGAAAGGTATTGTGTGAAAAATAAGAAATAATAATGAAGAAAAGATCAAATGTTGTTGTGGAAAAAGTTCTGTCAAATGTTCTCTCCATGCTCCGACTTCAGTATGTCCAAAACAGAGCAATTCTTAAACCTCTCTTTAATAGAGTCTTTCAGGGCGGCAAAGGAAGAGGAACAAATGCATCTATTCAGTTGTGTCCAAAATGCTAATGCCGCCGGCTCTTAACACGTTTATAGGGGTTCCCATGTCATGACATGGCATAGTCCCTCTAATGGTAGAGGTGGCTTCAGACTGCGGGAAGAAAACAGACCACTGACAGAACTCTGGAAATATGAAACACGACTGCTGGTTTCCAGGCGTCTGATTCCCTGTTTTTGAAGGCGCACGCAAGCATCTTTTGTCACATTGAATATTCTGGGTCCCATCCCCCCGTCTAGAAGGTCTAAGGGAAACTGCTCAATGACATCTTTGTTTACCAAGTGAGCTTTGGCTTCGAAATAGCTCAACATCAGTATAAAGTGACTTTACTGCCCCTTTTCCACGACACAATTCCACCGTGACGTGGCTCAGCCTTCTTTGGGGATTGCACTATGTGAGCTGAGCATCTTGACTTTTGTTTAGAAATACTGTCAGCGTTCTTTATAACTGCTCTCATGCTCATCGGACATGGCTGATGTGCTAAAACCATACTGTGGTCTGTCAGTGGGGTCCAGATGTTTGTGGGTCCCGTTTTGGTGTGGATGTTGACAACGAGCTGGACTTAGCTCAGTTTGGTCTCTGCGATCGCGTCCTGCTCCGTCTCTCTTCTCCGAAGACCTGTTCATACTTCACAAACATCATAGTCCTGTCAGCGAGAGCAAAGTTCTGGGTAGAACTTTTTTTCTCGCTGTTGGCAGAGAACTATTGTGTGATTTGTCAGAAACTCTGATGCACCAGAAGCAGCTTTGCTCTGAAACCTGCTTCAGTATGTTATTATTGATTATTGATTCTCTGGATTGAATGTGTCAGAATTCATACATTTTATTTAATCATTTTCATTTCATTCATTAATTGTAATTAATTAATGCCACATTTAAATAATTTATTTACTGGATTTTGACACTTTAATCTGCCATAGTAATTGTATATAACTTCCACACACAAAAAAAAATCCACAAACTGAGCGGCAAAGTTCTCCACCTCCTCCATGTCTTGAATAGTTTATGTTCTTGTTGCGTATAAAACACCACCACAGTAGTTTAGTGTTGCCCAGTCAGTCGTGCTTTTGTTGGGCCCCACCCATCTCTATGTATGTGTGAGGGTAAAACAAGTCAATACGACGGCCAATAGGAACTTCAGGCCATTCCACTGAGTTATATTGAATTCCGGTAACTATGTGCTTCTAAATGTAAATGATGTCAATACATGTTTTTGTACTTAAGGAAATTCCGGCTAGCAAATAAATGAAGGGCAGGCAGGGCTTAGTGATTGCGAGGCAAAGTAATTACTTCTTATCTGTACGTGTGTGAGCAGGCAGTCTGTGGAACCAGGCTCTAGGACCTCTTGGATTGATACTGTGTCAGCCGTTAAAGCACTGGTCCTCCTGGGACTTTCCTGTCAACCTGTTAAATTGGTCCAATGTGAATAAATTACAAATATCATCAAACTTGATTTATGTTCTAAAAGTTACTACATGCTCCAAACTGGTATTGAACGTCTGAGGAGATGATCTCCACGACTATCTGTCCCTCATATTCACACGATTGATAATTGGTTAGAAAGACACACACGACACTGATGCAAATGGACTGAACAACACTTTGACATCGGAGGAACAAGCTGCCATCGATGCCACTTTTTTTTAACTGGAGTGATTTACTGTGTGGGAGTTCATCCTCTCCCCGAGCAAAATCAGTGTGGGATCATTAAAGCAGCTCAAGGATTTTAATTACACTTCATGTCAGCGTTGATGTACAAGAGGCTGAACTTTGATAGTAAATATTTGTCTGTATTTTTAATTTTCCTGTATTGTATTCTTATAGTATAGTATAGTATAGTATAGTATAGTATTCTTGTAAGCTGTTGGATTTACACAGATGCGCAGTCATTTTATATTTTTCTGGTGACAATGACCCTTTGTTCGCTCCAGAATCAAAACACACAACCTATAGGTTGATTTTAAAACAGTAGACTCACTTTGGGGAATGGATATCAAACATATTGTGTCCGTATCATCAGCTTGCCCTATTTTTCCAAGTTAAGTGTATTGCTAATACTCCCTACCCTGTTTAAACGCTGTCATTTAAAACAGGTTTGGCATTCTGGGACACTTCAGTCAAAGCGCTGACTGATCACTGACTGTTTGATCATTGCACACTCCCAAAAGCACCGCACCGTCTGGTTCATATACCGCATTTGTCATTGTTCAGCAATTCTCCTCCTATTATTTCTATTGTTTGTTTGCGGCGTGTGGCAGAAAGAGCTTGTTCGTCACTGTTCACCTGCAAACGGTCCTCTGTTGAGCCCTCAGTGCCGTGTGCTCTGTCATCAGTTATTATGCAGCTGCACGCACCGCTGACCAACATTATAAATCACACATCACTTTTACACACACTTGGCTGTTGTAAGTTGCGTTTTTATGCTTTGGCAAATTGCATTTGATCCTCCCGAGCACAGAGATAGCACCGCGACTAAAAGCCGCATCAGCAAATATATTCAGCAGCCAGCGTCCTTCTGCTCCGACCACTTGAAGACTCTTGAGCCCAGAATTACCTTTTTCTTTGCTCATCTGGAATGAAGAGCTTCTCCTCTAACACACACACACACACACACACACACACACACACACACACACACACACACACACACACACACACACACACAC
>JBBMJM010143084.1:0-11343 GCA_037832705.1 Centriscus cristatus
GTGTGTGTGTGTGTGTGTGTGTGTGTGTGTGTGTGTGTGTGTGTGTGTGTGCGTGCGTGTGCGTGTGCGTGTGCGTGCGTGCGTGCGTGTGTGTCAACGCTCCACAGGTAGCAGCAGGAGATGGTTCTAGAAGCATTGAACACTTGTGTCGTGACAAACTTGAATGAAAAATTAGTGCCTTGTTGGAGAGGACGAGTGTGTGTGTGTGTGTGCGTGTGCGTGTGCGTGTGTCTGTGTGTGTGTCTGTGTCTGTCCAAGCATGTCCAGAGCAGCGTTGGGAACACGTTGGAATGAACGAAGCTGTGCTGGTGCTGGACACTGAACTCTGACTCTGGCTCGTGACCGTGGGAGATTGTCCACCAGATGTTTTCCTGCCTTTGACTCGAACCCTTCGAGAGCTCTTTGTTTGTTTGTCATGTTTCATCCAGATGTTGGAAAAGGGGATGTTTGAATCGTTTGCTGTTGATCCCAGCTTCTGCTGGTGATCATTCTGTCTGTCACCTGTGATGATTGTTTTAAAGGTTTTTGGGGTTTGTTTTTTTTTTTTTTTTTCATTTGCCAGTTGTAGATTTAAAGGGAAGAAAATCACGTCCTCTCGAGCAGATTCCAGCTGCCGTGTGCATCTGCGTGTGCAGCGTTTACGTTTGGTCTGAACATGAATGTTGACCGAATTACTTGTCCTATGTTTAGGAACCTGTTTTTTCTAAGGGCTCATCTTTCGCCTCCATCTGTATCTCCATCCATCCATCCATCCATCCATCCATCCATCCATCCATCCAATCTGCGCACTAACTGTAACGCAAAGGAGCCGTGGCCGTAACGGGGGGGGGGGCTGTGTGTGTCATTTAAGTTTCCGATGTCCGTCCATCGACTGATAGACAGACAGTTTTCCAATATCTGGCCCCAGTCCAACTACAAACCCGACGAGCAGAATCAAAGCGAGGGTCCACCAGTGCCCCCTTGTGGTGTGAAACACAACTATGAGTTAATTGGGGGGGTGTCGATTTTGGCACAATTTTTTAAAAAATGCTGCTGAAACTCACTGTACGTTTCCTTGACCCCCCCCCCCCGACTGTACCGAACCACCGACTGAGAAGATTCGTTTGTTCCACAGCTCAGCTGAGTGCGGCAGCGAACTGATTCGAATGTGATTGGTTCTGCTCTGACGGGACCCTCCCAAAGACGCCTCTTCCTCCCATCGTCCCAGCTCAAGCTGCGATGGATTTTCCGACAATAAATGACTTCAGCAGAGCAGCGGCCTCCGTTAAAATGTAAACTGTAACTAACGCCGCAGAAGGCCGTTTTCGATTTGAAGCACCACATCCTGGTCCTTCTGACCCCCCCAGCTGTCAGAACACACTCCTGGACCATCACCTTCTCATCCATCACCAAGAACATCTCTCGACCGTTGATGGATCTCGGCACCATCACGTCCGTCCCAGTAGAGTCTTGTCCTCAGTTTCCATGGAGACATCTTGTCCTCAGTTTCCATGGAGACAGAGTGTGACACGGATGTCCTCCCTGTCCTCTCGTGCACCTTCCAGTCCGATCCGCTGACGACTGGGAAGAGGGCAAAGTGTCCAAACATTAAGTGTAAAGTTTAATAAGCTCGTGAAGATTTTTTTTTTCCCTATTTGTCGCATTTTGTCTTTTGTCTTTCCGTTGCACATGTAAATTATGATTTGAATCTGTGTTTTATTTCCTACCTTCCATCCGCTGTGGTCACCTATGGATGTTCTGCCGTATTTCTACACATCCTCCACATGACTGTCTCCTGGGGACCCAATTAAATATGTAAAAGTGCAGTTAGAGGGTACAAACGTCTCTTTTTTTCTGTCTGTTTCCACATTTAATTGGATGAGGTGACTGGTAACGACTGTGATATCAAATCATTACAGAAAATTCCCCCCATGAGGTTTTTTTTTTTTTTTTTTAAATATTTTCTCCGGGCAGCATCGGCCTGTCACACCATGTCGTGTACGTGTGTTCAATCTTGATGTGTAGGAACGTGTACATTTTCTATCTCATGAGAACTATTTTTTTCTACTGACATTGCAGCTGTAAAAGTGTATTTAGGTATTTAACAGACTGTACAATTAAACTGGAATTGTATGATATTTTTGCTGAAATTGTAAAATAAAAAGGTTTCTATATTTGGACGAAGGTGTCGACAGTGTTTCTCTGCTCAGATCCTCTGTAAGATCTGTCAGACGTCATTTCAAACCCTCCGATCAGAGACGGAATTCAGAGCAACTTCCTGTTTTCTTTTCTATTATGAATCATCTGATCATCTTATTCCGACTGAAATCCCATTTGTGCCAACGTTGAAGCTTTGAACTTCTCCCCGAGTGTGTGTGTGTGTGTGTGTGTGTGTGTGTCAGTGTTAAGACGTCAAAGCTGTGAGTGTCCTCATTTGACGTAAAAGGACGAGAACGTGTCGAGTCACCAGGGAGTTCACGGAAAGTGAAAAAGTGTCAGCAAATTCCCAAACAGATGAAACATACGTTTCTGCTGTGTCATGTTTTGTCCGGTCACAGGAACCGCGGGTTGGTTCTCGGGTTCTGTCTGTCAGAATGTCAGAGGGCGAGGTGGTGATGGGAAACGTTCCTCCTGCGACAGGTGAGATAATTGGCCGTCAGTTTTTTGTTTTTGTTTTTTTCCCGTCTCGAGTGGAGAGGCAGGTGCTCCGTGACGTCCTGATTTGCATTCGGTGCCTTTGGCGGGGCTGAAGGGGAGAATTACTCGGTGCGAGTTGCTCCATATTCAGCAGATTACACCGCCATGACAAGGGCGCCTCAGCAAAACGGGCCGACGTCTCGCTGTGACCTCGGAGTCACTGGAGACCACGTGGACGTCTGGGTTTTTGAAACGTGCAGCAGGTAATTTCGTGCCACGGAGGTGGAAACTGAGCCATCAGCAGATATTTCTGCTGACAGACGAGAAGAACCTCCTGGAGGGGCAGCGCTCCTCAGTCGGATGGTCCGGGTGAAATAATGTCGCACAGCAGGGAATGGAAACAAGGAGCGAAACTGAAATGAGTCCCAGGTGTGTGTGTGTGTGTGTGCGCTCATTCTCCTTCTACGTACCTTGTGTTTGGAGCATGTTGGCAGTGTGATAGCAGACAGTGATTTGTGCACCTCCGGTCACGTGCACGCTCTTTGGTCCGTGCACACACATCCCAGTATATGAAAAAGTGATAATAACAAGTGATAATAACAATTCTTGTTGTTATTAAATATAAATGTAAATTATGTACTATAATACATTTAAAAGAAGCACATTGTGCATAATAACAATATGTGTAATAACACATATATAACATATATACGTATAAACACATTTACAGACAAAGTGATTAACAACGAAAGGATCCAAACACATTAAAACAAGGATGAAACAACAGAACTGATTAACAATAAACAATATTTTTACAATACTATATCGATACACTGAGTGATAATGAAGTAAACGTGGGAGACGACACCGGCCGAGCAGCAGGTGGACGCAGCCTGAATTCCAGCCTGAGTACCGTCGGCGTGGACGTCCCCTTCCCAGAGCGTTCTAATTTCTCCCCTTGTCACTTCTCGTTGTCGGTCTGCTATGACTTTAATCGCCTCTGATTGTGTGCACACACACACACACACACACACACACACACACCACTGCACCTCCCAAACGTTAATCCCATAATCATTTCCCTTGGCAACCCGCTAACTCTGATAGCTTTCAGGTTCCAGTGATTTATTTTTTGGCTGGAGTCACGTCGCTTCGGTGCGTCGGCCCGTCCCACAGAGTCCTCTGAGACGTCAAGTAGGGTTCATAAATTCATACCCGAGATGTTATTAGAGCTTTTTACATGATTACACAATCCGAGTGAACAGTTCCCGGTTTTATTTATTGTGTTATTGTCTGAAAACTGCTTTGGTGTTTGTCGGTGTAGGCAGGCTGACAGTAGGGGGCATCTGACTGCTTAATGGGGTTTTCTCTTCCTATTTATTTCCAGTTAATGAGCAAATAATGAGCTTTCCCTCGGACGTAACTGGGACAGCGAGTGTGCCGTCGCATTACATATCTGCTCTGTGCCGTTCTTGGACAGAAAAGAGAATGTTATCGTCCAGTGATTCAGTCGGTTCCTCTTTTCATCCCCGTGTCTCCAGAGCACAAGTTGTGAGTGTTTGTATTTCCGTGTTGAATCTCGCTGCTCATTCTCTCGTTCTTACTCCGACAAGATCAGCATATTCTCCACTCATTTTTTCGACATCATAAGTCGCGTCTCTCACCCTGCTGTTTTTGATGAATTTCAGCTCCACCTACAGGCCTGGGGTATGAACTGCAGCCTGTCGAGTCGTCTGCAAATATCCTTGACACGGTTGGAAGAAAAGACGGACATTTAAACGGATTTAAAAATGAAACTGAAGTTGTGATTCAATCACATGGAGTGAGTGAGTTGAAAGCAGACGTCACTTGAACCAGACAATCACCCGTAACGGTCCAAAAGTGTTTCTCTCAGATCAAACTCTCCGCGGCGTCGGCTGCTGGTAATCGTGCAGCTCAGCAGGTGAAAATGACAAGAAGAGTGAGCTTTACCTTCTCGTGCCGATTAAATATAGGTCAGAACATTCATTTCTCGAGCCATCACACACTCCGAGGCACTAACGTCCGATAGATTTTTCCTCCCATCTGGTTGGGATTGAAGAATGGGCCCATTGTGATTCTGTGCTGTGGTCATTGTGTCGGCGCCGCGGCGTGGACACAAAGACGAGGAGGAGTCGCTGGAGCATCGATTCTGCAGCTGTGTGGAGAAATGACAGCAGCATTCGTCATTGTCCCACGGAATGAAGTTTTAGGCGGCCGTGTTATTGTCACCGCAATGGCGGCTGGCTGATGACCGAGAACGGAATCGTCTGCTGAATGAGGAGACGCACAAAGGAGTTTATGCTGGGACTAATTTAGAATCCTTCAGTTAACATCATTATCATTCATTCACCCCAAATCAGGATAAATATATATATATATATCTTTTTTATTTACATAAAAAAAATAAAAAATGTGCAGTGATGTGTTCACGTGTGCTTCCAATAATGTCTCACACCTTTCTCCGCGAGGTGAAGTTCTGTTTGTTTCCGTACGACGTCCGTCCTCCTCCCGGCTCATCACACAACACGTCCAGTGTCGACTGTATTGACTCGACTTGATTAACATTAGTCCTGTGAAAGCCTGCTGTGTCTCGCCCAGCTGCCAAAGGGCGACTTGTGTGTGTGTGTGTGTGTCTGACGCGGATGAGGAAAACGTGTTGGGAATACCGACGCTGGCACACAGGAGATGTCTCATTCCCACTGAGGATCAGTGAAAGCAGCAGTGGAAATCACTGCTTCAACAGGATTACACCTCTGAAAGTCGACCGGACAGAGGGAAGAGGTTTGGGGTTTTTTTTTGTTTTTTTTTCACTCAAGAAGATGAAGAGGAGTGACAGGACCACAGGGCCCGAGACGTCAGAGAAGAACAAATAGACTTTTATTTCCAGGTTGTGGAAGAAGCGACAGAGACATTTCAGATGGATGAAGAGCAAAGTGGAAACATTCCAAGAACAGATGTTCATCGGCACACGGGCTGCAGTTCACAACAATAATGCGAAACTTCACATCCCTTTGATTTTTTCCCGACTTGCTCCGATCTTCCCATCAGCCGAGCTCGTCCACATCCACAGTAACGTATAAGGGGATGGGACAATGCCGCTCGGATGGGGAGCATATGACAGAAGACTGAGATGTTTTAGATGCTCGGGTCGGAACGTGGTAGAGGCGTGAGGGGACGATGACGAGCGGTGCGGCAGAGAGCGCCACCAACTGGGGATTTGGAGTGAAAATGAAACGGTCGTCTGTCAACTCTGAGACATAAATCAGAATTTGTGGCCAATAGACAAAGTCATTGCAGCTTTGCGACTGTTGTCTTTGGTCAGCGACATCTTTTCCTGTAAATCGCTGTAAAAAGATCTCAGACACCCCCGGCATGGGAGCGACAGGACAACTGTCACCATGTTTTCATCAGGGGAGTCAAATTGGGGGGGGGGGGCCCAGCCATTTTCTTTTTTTGCCCAATTAGGTGCTGTTGTTTTAATTTGCGTCTACATCTAGCTAGCTTGCTAGCTAACATTATCAAAATACGCACAATGCCTAGCTAGCTAACAGTCCATTAGCTTGCACCAAACTCACTTCACAATGCGTCTCTGTCCCAGCCACATTTCCAATCAAACTGCCCGCTGATGGTTCTCGTCTCCATCTGTCTCACGCTGTGTCGCTAACATGTGACCAGGGAGTCCGAAGTGTGTGAGTGGGCGGGGCTTCGCTCACACATTGAAGCTTTTTTTTTTTTTTTTAATTTCAGGGATGAAGACACATCAGACTAAACTCGGTTACACGCAAATGTAGAGAACACAGTCGTCGTCACCACCACCCCAACCCCGTCGAGGCTCCTTTCTGTTCTGAGACGCGAGCAGTGAAGGCACCTTGATTGCATCCGATGGCGCGTCCTTAAATAATGTTCGTTTCTGTCGGCTCAGTCTCAGCGGATCTCACACTAAAGAGCAGATGTTTGAATTTGTGAATATATTCACATTTATTCATGTTGTCACTTGGCTGAAGAGGTGTTTGTGTTTCACATGAGCATGAGTAAGAAAACGACTGGATGCTGAACGATAACAAGCCCCTTTTTCCCCCCCGGAGAATTCAATCAATCCCATTCTTCCTCTGTGTTGTCTTGCGCCATGCAGAGCCGCTCACAGTCGGCCTTCTTCTCATGTACCCTCTCATTTCCTCCACGCTGCTGCTTTAATACCTTCATCAGCCTCCAAACAAACAGCAGTCGCTGGGTTCAGCAGATGCTGCCGCCGATGTGTGGCTGACGACGGGAAACAGGTTTCCCCACCTACATGACACACTGCGTCCCACACAGATGGCGCCTTTAGTGTCGGTATCAGACGACGTAACGGCGTGGGACGCGCTGGTCTGCAGCAGTGATAGACGGACATGTGCCACAGCAACAAAGGGATATTAGTAATGTAATCATGTACCAATTGATGAATGCGCTGCATTGCAATTAGCTGTTGCATGTTTCTTGTTTTTCTCTTCTTGGAACTTGAGATGAAAATGATCTGTATGGGTGCAACCTCTGGTATTTACACGCAAGTGTTTATGAACGCAAACTGTCCCATTTTGGAACATCTATCAAGTCTGCAGCTGTAATCAGAGATGGAACTACTGGCTACAGTAGCATGTGTGTGTGACGACTGAACAAATGTAAACGTGCGGTCGTCTCTGAGAACGGCATCGGAATATTAAGACCTCGGTCTGAGTGATTCTAGCTCCTGCAGCATAGCACGATGAAACACAAAAGCTACTTTGTCTGAGATGCAAGAGGGATTTCTATCAAATGCTGAAATGCAGATAAAACCAGGGATTTATGGGCCGACTGGACATCGAAGCTAGATACATAAACTAGATGAACTACATGAACTAATTCATGCTGGAGCCGATCCCAGCTGTCAATGGGTGAATGGTGGAGTACGAGGACGATTCAAACTACCCAGTTATTTTTATTTTTTTTTTTTTGCAAACTACCCATGTTTCCAGGTCCCGAGCAAAGCTACTACCTCTAGCTAGCTAACATTATCAAAATACATAAAATGCCTAGCTAGCTAATAATCCATTAGCTAGCACCAACTAAACTAAAGACCGTAGAAGGACGGGTTGTTTGCAAATTACCCATGCTTTCGGGTCACGTGCAAAGCTAGTACGTCTGGCTAGCTAGCTAGCTAACATTATCAAAACACGCCATTAGCTAGCACCGACCTTTACCCAAACCCATACAACCCAGAAGGACCGGTTGTCTGCAAACTACCAGTGTTTTCAGGGTATGACAAATAACCTGAAATAACCTGAAGTAACCACATTACCCATAACATATGTATATGTATATTATTTTTGCCTCCACGTCTATGCAGCTATGCAGACATTTTGCTGTGACCATTTTGTGTTTTTTGTTTTTTCCTCTGTTGAAAAGGCTAAATATAGACCCCGAATGACGTGTGCTTTCCGTCGGTAAGTGAAGCATCCCGGTGTTAATGTACGACATCCTCTCACCAATCTAGAGTCTGATAATACATTTATTCCGATGATGCTGACTCACTGAAAGAGAGAACGATTTTGGGGGTTGATAGAAGGACACGTTTGCTGTGGGTGCAGTTAGAAAAAAGAAAGTCGTATTGACAGATTGGAGTAAATATTTTTTTGCAAGAGAGACGTCTGCTGTGGGAGGAGAGGAGCTGGTGGTGTTTTGAATCATCTGCAATCTATTATTCATCAAGTCAAGCGATGCAGGCCCACACCTGACACTCCTCATGGGTGTGTGTCCTTCCAAGTATGAAAGACTTTTGTGTTGCTTGTTTTGTGGGATTTTTTTATTATTATTATTTTTCTCATTTTCCAAGCAAATGATTCAAAGCCATTCGCAGGGAACTCAGACTTAAGATGCTAGTCTACATGAAATGTATTAATCTGAGATATGAACTATCACACAGAGGGAGAATGTCAATACGATGAACTCATGAATAACAAATATTTCACGCTTAGCCTTTATTTCTCCATGTCGGTTTTCCCCGGCGTTTTAAGCATGAAAGCTGAGGCGAGTGATTGTCTGGAGGAAAAAAAGAGTGAGCATGATAATCAGCTGTCTGTCTGATTGGTTTGATATTCAGCTTTAATCACAGAGAACGCCGAGTTCATTTATACATTCCATTCTTTCCTTTGTAGTTAGGGCCTCAGATATATTGAACTTTGGGAGCTGTGCAATTAATGGATTTTCATGCTGTGTTCAATGGCAGCTTTTGCATGTGTGTGTGTGTTTGAGTTTTTGCGCACACACGTGGACGAGATAATCAAAGAAAACCAACAGATGTCTCAAAATTACATCGTGATGGGTTTCGCCTCCAAATGTCACAGCCTGTCTGAGATTAAAACGGGAAACACCGGCAGATGATTTGAAACATCACGACTGTCAGCGTTGTGTCAGCTGATTCACGCCAAGACGAATCCACGTGAAAAACAACATCAACATCTCCCTCTCGCTGTCAGCAAGCTTTGAACGTTCGATGCCAAAAAACGTTTTAAGTCATTATATTTATGATGTCTCTGCAAAAACCTTTCTGAGAACTTTGGAGCTGATTCCCTTCTCGGAATATAATATTTTTAGGAGAAAGTTTCATGGTCAATATGCAACTCACGTTTACTGCCATTATCGATGAATTGTCAACGTAAGTACGAACAAAACTATGATGCTAAGACTTGTACTCTTTCTTTTTTCCCCCAGATACTTCAATCCGTTTCATCCTTTGGGATGTTAACTGTTGATTATCTGCTGTGTCAGCATTCTTTGGAGTACCGTAATGACCCAAGTATTTGCGCTATCAGAAAACGTCAGGATTACGGTAATCCCATTCACTCTGTTGCCAGAACCCACTGAGTCATTACCGTAATGACAGTAACTTGGCTGTGAAGTGCAATGTCTCAGCTCTCCCGGCTACTTCTTCAACACCAGGTAGGGGAACCGAGTGGAACGTTTCATCTTTAACCATTGGATGTTTTCTGATGCGCAAACAGTTGCTTAAATACGGTACTCCAGAGAATGCGAGTGTTAATGTATCGGCAGTGACACCGTCCGCGTTCGGGAACTAATCAGCTGGAGATGATGACTCGGGTGTGGGGAGCAGCAGCGGCGCTGGTGAACCCTTTCCCCCGTGTTTGCTGGCTGACCCTGGGGACGGGACGCAGGCGATAGGTGACCTGAATCAGATTGTAGAGCGCGTTTGTAGTTAGAATGAGTGTTTTGGACATGATACACAGGACCGGGAGGAACAAACCTCCAGACGAACTGAACTCGTCTTTGATCGTTCCTCACAATGTGGTGAAAAAGGTCACTGGTGCAGCTCGTGCTGTTCAGTGATTGTGGTACCATGGTTACAGGAGGGAATTGTTTTAGTTTGGTTGTCATGGTTACAGGAATCAATGGAGCGAGTGTCAATTCACAGTCTTGTGTTTGGTGATGTGACGTATTGAAGGGCCACATGTCCATTTTCCTCTGAGGAGGATTTGGGCTTTTTTCTGCAGAAAAATAAAAGAACTAAACAAGAATGACTGCACATTATCTGCAGTTTTATATGCACAAACTCTGGTGTGAACCTGCTGGAGGTGAGATTGATCTGTCAGCTCATTCTGCTCATGACAGACTCTGCAGTCTCCATCATGTGCTTTGGTCTTTGTCTCCCACTGCGGCTGCAAAGCCAGCGTCATACGACTGTTGTTGCTGTCACCAGTGTTCCTTCACTTGCTTTTGACAGAACACTCATCGTCGTTTGTCTTAAAGGGAGACAAATGTCTGAGGACTTGATCTGGTAGTGGAACCGACGCCATGTCCACACGTACCAAAACAATTTCTTGTTGTTGTTCATTTTCTGTTCATTTTTGTTTCAATAGTAAAACCAAAAACAAGGACAAAACAACATCCAGTCCTGGTCCATTATCAGCATCCCCTGAAAATTGCATTATGTTTTTTATTTTGCTAACAAACTGAATAAGAAGCAAACAAACAGACCTCCTTGGGGGAGTAATAATAACAGGTTGGTGGCATCGGTGCACAAATTGTGAGTGTGTTTACCCTCTTTCCACCTCAAATCACTTCATCACCTCTTTCACGGTAAACGGTAACGGTAGTCGGCTGTTGATGGAAGAATAATTTCAGGAGCTGTTGGCTGAAGAGCAGCTGTGCCCACAAACACTCTTGTCAGCCTGCGTGCGACCTCCTGGAAATCTGGAATTTTTCGAGACGGATGTTTGCGTGCGACCTGAGCAGGTTCAGAGCAGCGATAAAGGCCAGCTGCTACATCGCTTCTCGGCCATGTGCAGCCACAGCGGCGCTGCTCCTGGACGGACAGATTAGAGGGTAAACGACTGATAACGGGCCGCTGGGGGGGGGGGGGGCTGCACACCTGCTGCAGGGAAAACACAAAGACAAACACAAAGGAGCCTGATGGATGCGGAATGAGAGGAAGGAAGATGAACAGAGGTGGAGACGGAGTCCAGAGCGGAGATGTATCATCGTCTGATTCTCTATTTCCTACCGCTCATTAAACGTGCTGGCATGGAGAACCCTCATCTCCACGAATATTTTAACAGCCGGAAGTCCATTTTCAGATCCAATAACTTGGAAACTTGAAAAGAATGTGTGTGTGTGTGTGTGTGTGTGTGTGTGTGTGTGTGTGTGTGTGTGTGTGTGTGTGTGTGTGTGTGTGTG
>JBBMJM010143105.1:0-11340 GCA_037832705.1 Centriscus cristatus
CTCTCTCTCTCTCTCTCTCTCTCTCTCTCTCTCTCTCTCTCTCTCTCTCTCTCTCTCTCTCTCTCTCTCTCTCTAGGCGAAGGAGTGGCTGTGTCTTAACTGCCAGATGAATAGAGCCGTAGGAGCACCTGAGCATCCAGGACCTCAGATGATGAAACAACAGCCTTCGCCAAACAAAACCAACTTATCTGCTAATGCTCTGAACAAGGAAATTCTTCAGAGAGACTCTCCTACCCCTGCTGAGGATAAAATTAAGGATTCATCTGGACCTAGCTCCCCTCAGAGGAAACCACCAGCAGGAGCAGAAGCTGTGAAAGGTCCAGAGAGTCAGAAACAGCCAAGCCCAGCTCTTCTTAAGAAGACTTCACGTGAAGGCCAGAAGACAGGAGACAGCAGCCCACAGTTTGATAGCACAAAGCCCACTGAATCCTTAAGTGGAAAAATGTTTGGCTTCGGTTCCTCCATCTTCAGTTCTGCATCCACTTTAATTAACTCAGCTGTCCAAGATGAACCCAAACCAGCAGCAGCACTTCCAAACAAGATGCCTACTGACACTAAGGTTACCAAAACATTTGTTGAAAAAGAAGAGAAGGGAAAGAATCTAGAGAAAGTCCAACAGCCCAATGCATTGTTGCAGTCTCAAGCTTCAGTGTCTCCAAAAGTGGATTCCTCAGCAGATTTCAAGTCAGGGAAATCGACTTGTCCACTTTGCAAAGTGGATCTCAACTGTGGCTCTAAAGACCCCCCCAATTACAGAACCTGCACTGAATGCATGACCACTGTCTGCAACCAATGTGGATTTAATCCTATGCCAAACATGTCAGAGGTAAGTACAGCTAAGTCATCTGTTGATAGGTTGATGCAGTGATGTTCAGGTGAAATTTGCATTCCAACTATTTTTTTTTCTTTCAGGTAAAACAATGGTTATGTCTGAACTGCCAGATGCACAGTGCTCAAATGTCATCTAATAAAAGGCCACCATCTTCTGCATCACAGAAGACAACTGTTTCAAATGAAGTGGAAACTAAGAAAAGGGAAGTATTGGAATCTGATTTATCTTCAAAAATGGGGACTCCAATCCATGAAGCAGAAGAAACGAAGGGGAGTTCCGCATCAGGTTCCTCCCAGACAATAAAGCCCACAGCAGTAACACAGTCAACAAAGTCTGCTAAAGGTCCACAAACTGAGAAACGGGCTATTACAACCCCTAGACAGGAGGCTCCTCTTAATACCCAAAAGATCTCAGATTCTAACAAACCAACCAACCAGACAGCCCAACTGGCACTGAATAAAAACACCCAAGATACTCAGAAAGATTCTGGCATGAGTGGACCTAAAAGGGGCTCTGATGCTTCAAAAACAACAGAATCAGTGACTGGGAAGATGTTTGGTTTTGGTTCCTCTATTTTCAGCTCAGCATCCACTCTGATATCATCTGCCGTTCAGGATGAATCACGCACTATACCACCGAGCTCACGGAAGATGTCTGCACCAGTGCAAGTATCTCCGAAGATATCGGCTCTGCCCTCGATTTCTCCCAAAAGACAACCACAAAAGGAGCCGCAGACCCTTGCTCAACAGTCAAAGCAGGACCAGAAATCAGAAACAATACAGCAGCGCAAAGAGGACAAAGATACATCAAAGTCACTGAAGGAAGCAACCTCCCAACCTAATCTTAATGAAAACTGTCCACTGTGTAATGTCAAACTAAACACGGAGTCAAAAGAAGCTCAAAACTTCAGCACTTGCACGGAGTGCAGGGCAGTTGTCTGTACCCAGTGTGGATTTAACCCAGTGCCTATGAGAGAGGTAAGAAATGGAAAATGTAAATATAACAGAGCAGCCATATGAAATATATTTTTTTTATACTGTAGGCAGTTACACTGTATTTCATGCCAGTGCATTTTAAATGGTATGTCTGTCTCCATGACTTATAATGTGATAATTTCGAAATGTAAAAATCACACATATGTTCTGTATTTCAGGTAAAAGAGTGGCTGTGTCTCAACTGTCAAATGAAAAGAGCAGTTGGAGCATCTGAGCCCCCAGGGGCTCCCACAATTAAGTCACAGACAACAGAAAGTAGAGTTTGTCCACCTGCCGCAGTCCAGAAGGATACTATCAAGAAAGATACTCCTCAGAAGAAGGACAGTCCAAGCCCTGCAATACAAAACCAGGAGATCTCAGAACCAGGCTCCACACAAAGAAAACAATCCACAACAGGAAAACCTCTGATGCAAGACAGCCCAGCAGCTGATCATAAAACACTTCCGGAAGGTCAAAAAAACGTTCAAGAGAAACGATTGGATCAGGCAAGTCAACACAAACAAACAAAACAGAGTCAATCCACTGCAGCTACAAAGCAAGACTCAGGGTTATTTGGATTTGGCAGCACTAAATCTCAGCCTGCAGAGTCAGTCACTGGGAAGATGTTTGGCTTTGGTTCTTCCATATTCAGTTCTGCATCCACCATGTTGACCACAGCTGTTCAGGACCAACATAATACTGCTCCACCAGCCTCCCCTAAGATGACTTCTGCAAAAGACGCCAAGTCTCCTACCGCCCAAGTGCTGGAGCAGCAGAAGAAACCAGATTCAACACTGCAGACCATGAGACCTACATTAGGACAGGACAAAGGGTTTGAAGTCCCATCAGAAAATCGGAAGGCTGCAACCACAAACCCTCTAACTGTCAAACCAGGAGAGTCTACATGTCCACTTTGTAAGGCCAAACTCAACAAAGGGTCCAGTGATTTACCAAACTACAATACCTGCACTCAATGCAAGAACACTGTCTGTAATCAGTGTGGATTTAATCCCATGCCAAATGCGTCAGAGGTCAGTGACAGCTTTCTGTGTTCTGCTGCCATTTGTCATAACATCCCTCAATGTTCACATAATAAATAAAATTTATTTCTTTGTGCTTTTTTTTTTTTTTTTTTTTTTTTTACCACAGATGAAGGAGTGGTTGTGTCTCACCTGCCAAATGCAGCGGGCTCTAGGACCAACACAACCCCCAGGACCTGATTCTGTCAACCCTCAGACACCTGCAAACCCCCAGAAAAGAGACATCAGCTCAGTTCAACCTGAGAGGAAAGTACCATTGGTGTCAGCAGTAACAGTGAAGCCAACCACAGCTGAGGCTAAGAACCCAGATCAAGTCAGCCCACTTCCCTCTAAGAAAATTACAAAGGAGCCACAGAAACCATCAGATATTAAAACACGTTCAGACCACACAAAGGAACGGAAGCAGAGTATTGCAGCTACAGTTATACAACAAGAACGAGGAGGCCCTTTTGATTTTGGTGGTGGCTCAACTCAACCTGATGCTGCAGAGTCAGTGACTGGAAAAATGTTTGGCTTTGGTTCATCCATTTTAAGCTCTGCAACAACTTTGATCACCTCAGCTGGACAGGACCAAGCTAAAACCACTCCACCAGTTTCGCCGAAGATTTCCCAAACAAAAGAGGTCCAATCACCTGCAGCCCAAAAGAAAGAACAACAGACGAAGCCGGACCAAACACAGCCAATGAAGACACCTACTTTGGGTCCAGCCAAAGCCGACAAAGCAGAATCACAGACGGAAGTGGCTGTGGCTGATTCCCAGGCAGTTATCACAGCAGGACAAGCAACCTGTCCACTCTGTAAGGTGGAACTTAACGTTGGGTCCAAGGATCTACCAAACTACAACAGCTGCACAAAGTGCAAGAACAATGTGTGTAACCAGTGTGGATTCAACCCTACACCAAATGCCTCAGAGGTGAGTAATACTTGTTCAAGATGGGTATGTAGCAGATCAAGTTTTAAAATATATAAACATTGCTTGTTGTACTGTGCTGTAATTTGGTAAATCTTTTCCCCATAGATAAAGGAATGGTTGTGTCTTACCTGCCAGATGCAACGGGCTTTAGGAGCAACACAACCCCTAGTAGCTGATTCTGCCATCTCTCAGACACAAGAGAAACCCCAAAAGAAAGACATCATCCCAGCTCACCCTGAAACAAAAGAGTCATCTGAATCAATGCCAGAGAAAAAAATGGCAGCGGTAACAGTGAAACCAACAACAGCTGAGGCTGCTAAAAAGCCACATGGTCAGGGTCAGGAACAGGTCAACCCAGTTCCCTCTAAGAAAATTACACAGAAACCATCAGACAGTAAAACATCATTAGCCCAAACAAAGGAGCGTAAGCAGAGTATTTCTGTTACAGAGACCCAAAAAGAGTCTGGAGGCTTTTTTGGTTTTGGTGGTGGTATAACTCAACCTGATGCTTCAAAGCCAGCAGAGTCAGTGACTGGGAAGATGTTTGGTTTTGGTTCATCCATTTTCAGTTCTGCAACAACTTTAATCACCTCAGCTGGGCAGGACCAACCTAAAACCACTCAAGCTGTTTCTCCCAAGATGTCCCAACCAAAAGAGGACAAATCTACTGCAGCTCAAAAGAAGGAACAACAGACGAAGTCAGAACAAAGACAGCCAATGGAGAAACCTGCTTTGAACCCGACCAGAGCAGACAAAGCATCATCACAGGCCTCAGGGCCTGTGACAGCTTCCCAGGCAACTATCACAGCAGGACAAGCTACCTGTCCACTATGTAAGGTGGAACTCAACATTGGGTCCAAGGATCTGCCAAACTACAACAGCTGTACAAATTGCAGGAATACTGTGTGTAACCAGTGTGGATTCAACCCCATGCCAAATGCATCAGAGGTGAGTGACATGTATTCAAGTTTTATATTAGTCCTACACTTAAATTATGTCTGTCTTAATACATGATATTGTGTTTCTTCGCATGTTCAAATGTATAAAAACTGCTTGTTGTCCTGTAGCATAATTTTATCACATAATGCCCCATTTGGTGTTCACTGACTAAATATATACTTTTTTTTAATAGATGGAGTGGTTGTGTCTCACTTGCCAGGTGCAAAGGGCTTTAGGGGCAACACCCCCAGTTGCTGATTCTGTCATCTCTCAGACACAAGGAAAACCCCAAAAGAGAGACAGCAGCCCAACTCAACCTGAAAAGAAACCATCATCTGAACCACACTCACCAGAGAAAAAAATGGCAGCTGTAACAGTTAAGCCAACAACAGCTGAAGCTGCTAAAATGCCAGATAGTCAGGAGCAGGTCAGCCCAGTTCCCTCAAAGAAAATTACACATGAGCCACAGAAACCATCAGACAGCAAAACATCATCAGTGCAAGCAAAGGAACATAAGCAGAGTATAGCTTCTGCAGTGACACAGCAACAGTCAGGAGGCTTTTTTGGTTTTGGTGGTGGTCAAACTCAACCTGATGCTGTAAAGCCAGCAGAGTCGGTGACGGGAAAGATGTTTGGCTTTGGTTCGTCCATTTTTAGCTCAGCAACAACTTTAATCACCTCAGCTGGGCAGGACAATGCTAAAACCACTCCACCAGTTCCCACAATTTCCCAACCAAAAGAGGACAAATCTCCTGCAGCACAAAAGAAGAAAGAAGAGATGACACCAGACAAAACACAACCAATGAAGACACCTACTTTGGAACCAGCCAAAGCAGAGGCTATGGGAGCTTCCAAAGCAGTCCAGTCCACCTGCCCACTCTGTAAGGTGGAACTCAACATAGGATCCAACGACCTACCAAACTACAACATCTGTACCAAATGCAGAAATACTGTGTGTAACCAGTGTGGATTTAACCCCGTGTCAAATGCATCAGAGGTGAGTGACCGTTGTGAATATGTGTGTATTAATTAATTACAGTAACCACTTTAGGTGCTGTGGCCCAGGTGCTCTTACACCAAATGAGATTTTGTTGTACTGTACTTGTGCTGTACGACATAACATAGTCTTTTTAATGTTTATGTATTGATTGTGACTTTTTTTTTTCCATAGATGAAGGAGTGGTTGTGTTTGACGTGTCAAGTGCAAAGAGCTCTCACAGAAGCTGAATCAATAGAACCTCCAACAATAAAACCGCTGGCATCACCTAACAAAGTGTCCCCACCTGCTGCCCAAACAGATGTCTCTGCCAAGAAAAATGATCCAACACAAACAGCAGATACCAAGAAGGACAGTCCAATGTCTGTCTCTGCCCTTGAAGAACAAGAGAAATCAGATTCACCACCCACCAAAGAGGTTCCTTCTTCCATGGCACGTCCCAACAGAGAGCTGACAGCTGACGTTTTAGATAAAAATAAACAGCTGATTGATGAAACTCTTCCTATTAGCACAACTATTGAAACATCCCCCAAAAAGTCTAGGGATTTCACTCCATCAAGTTCCGCTACAATTAAAGAAGTATCAGAAAAGATGGTGGAGAAAAATGAAGAACCTGCAAAATCAATAGACCAGCAACAATCTGATGAAGTACAGCCCCCAAAAGCTCCAAATGAAGAATCAGACACTGTTGAGGAATCACCTGCCAAATCTGCTGCATCAGCAACAACAAATCAAGAATCAGGAAGTTTTTTCAGGTTCACTGGTACAAAATCCCAGCTAGCTGCCTCGAAAACTACTGATGCAGTGACTGGAAAGATGTTAGGATTTGGTTCAAGCCTCTTCAGCTCAGCATCCACTTTGATAACATCTGCAGTCCATGAGGAGTCCCGCAAAACACCACCAGGTTCCCGCAAAATGTCTGCCCCAGCACAAGTCTCTGGCAAAACAGTAGTATCTCAAATTTCTCCAAAATCCAGCCCTCCAGTTTCTCCAAAGATAACGTCAGCAAAGACGGACAACCTACCAGCTACTGTGAAACCATTTGTTGAAAAGAAACCAGACCAGCCTCAGCCGGTTAAGCCTACTCCATCAGGGCCGTCAAAAATGGACAAATGTCCACTAAAGGAGGCCTCTGAAACTTCACCCACCGTGTCTCAGTCTACTTGCCCACTCTGTAAGGTTGATCTTAACATCAACTGTAAAGATCCTAAGATCTCCAATTACAACACCTGCACTGAATGTAAATCAACAGTCTGCAACAAATGTGGGTTTAGTCCTATGCCAAGTGTAGGCAAGGTAATTAAACAATCAGTCTGATAACAATCAGAATACCAAAAAATAGTTCTCAACGTAAAACATTAACAATATTTTGTGCTGTGTTTCTTTCTGTGTTTTGTTTTTCAGATGAAAGAATGGCTTTGTCTTAACTGCCAGATGCAGAGAGCCCTTGGGGCCTCTGAACCACCCGGTCTTCCTCTGATGAAACCCCAACCATCCCCAAGTAAAGAGAAGCCTGAAGCTCCCACACAGGAGAAAGAAACACCAGTGGCAAATGCTGAGGGAAAAGTCATACAACCAGCCCCATCCAAACATGAGCATGTTAGTGTTACCACAATCAAAGAAACTGAGTTCCCAACCACAAGTGAACCAACAGAGAAAGTTGCTCCTGCAGCCACCTCAATGCCTGACAAAAGCATTCCACCTAAAACCGTTCCACTATCTCCACAAAAGCCCTCTGAAGACATGATCAAAGGACAAGCCAGTAAACAACAGCTTCCACAAGTTGTGTCTGCTACTGCAAATCCTACCCCACCATCAGATCCAAAAGTGGGAAAACCAGCCCCACAACAACCTAAGGAAGTTGGGATTTCATCAGCCAAATCTGTACCATTAGTGCAGTCTGCAAAACAGGAGTCAGGAGGTTTCTTTGGTTTTGGTGGTCCTAAAACACAGCCTATAGCAGCAAAAGCCAGCGAGTCAGTGACTGGAAAGATGTTTGGTTTTGGCTCATCTTTCTTAAGCTCTGCATCCAATTTGATAACCTCAGCAGTTCAGGAAGAACCGAAAGCTACACCTTCAAGTCCACGTAAGATGTCTGTTGCAGCTTATGTCTCTCCTAAAACTACACCACCTGCATCTCCTAAAAAGGATAAGAAACCAGAGACACCACAGAAAAAAGAGACACCAGTAGTACAAACTACAAGGGACAAACCGCCATCAGAGTTGTCGAAACCACCAGCAGACACCCTTGGGACTCTAAAATCAGATCTCTCCATCTGTCCCCTTTGCAAGAACTCTAAAGACCTTCCCAATTTCAACACATGCACAGAATGCAGGACAAGCGTCTGCAATCAATGTGGATTTAATCCAATGCCGAATGTGACAGAGGTAAATAACAAAATTGTATTGAATGTCACATCATTTCAAGAAATGGTGGAGGAAGGAGTGCATAATGCTGTATAAATATCCAACATAGTTTCAGAATATGAGAAGATAGGCACGTTTGTAACAGCAGCTCACATTTAATTTTGTTATTAATTTTATTGGTGATGGGGCAATGTTTAATGCAGAGTTTGAATCCTGTGTTCTCCGGCTTGTTCCTACCTACAAAAGCATGTCAAGGAAAACTGATCACTCTAAATTGCGCGTAGGTGTGAATGTGAGTGTGAATGTTTTTCTGTGCCTCATATCCTGCCGTCCACCTGTTGACAGCTGGAATAAGATGAGTGAGTGAATGAATTGGAGATGATGCTTATGTGGCAAATTAATTTCATTGGATTTAATGAATTTATTAATTCAGCCCCAATACACATGGTTACAGTTATTACTGTATGCATGCATCTTTGATGTGTATTAACATTTACTTGAATGTTGATGACGTTAATTAAAACACATGGGTTTATGAATAATGATTTACGCTTTCTGTTGCTGCAGGTAAAGGAGTGGCTTTGTCTGAAATGCCAGACACAGAGAGCCCTAGGAGCCATGGAGCCCAGTGGACTTCCTGTGGTAAAACCAAAGGCCTCACCAAGCCAAGTTTCGACACCTTCTGTCTGTCAACAGAAAGATAAGCAGATGTTAGACCAAAAGGAAAAATCTACAGAGTCTCTGGTAGTCCAGAAAGGGGGCCCACAAGCAAGCAGAAAAGAATCCCACAGTGATGACAGCACAGTGTCAACTACAATCCAAAAGATGGATTCACCACAACATTCTATGCACAAGACACAGGTTATTTCAGCTGCTGAACAAGGGGAAGACAAGGGTGTTGCATCACAACAGGGCCCTTTGAGAAAACTTCCACAAACGCTGGATTCAAAAACTGCAAAACCGGAAGTCAAGGCTGGTCTTACAAAAGACGAAGCTGGTGCATCACCACAGCAACGAAAATCTCCTTCCAAATCTGCAGTACCACCAGCTCAGTCTGCTAAACAGCAGTCAGGAAGTTTCTTCGGCTTTGGAGGTTCAAATACACCATCTGTTGCTGCAAAGTCGTCCGACACTGTGACTGGGAAGATGTTTGGTTTTGGTTCCTCTATCTTTAGCTCGGCATCTACATTGATAAGCTCAGCTGTTCAGGATGAGCCCAAAATTACACCCCCACTTTCACCTAAGATATCTCCTGCAAAGGAGGTCAAAGCACCTCTAGCACAAAAATCACAGCCACCTCAGCAGGCGAAACCAGCTCCACCAGTGGAGGCCAAAGTAGAAAGAGCTGCGGCAAAAGTCACAGAAACCTCAAAACTTCCCAAGGCGAGTCTGTCCACCTGTCCACTCTGTAAGGCTGAACTCAATATGGCCACCAGTGACCCCCCAAATTACAACACCTGCACGGAATGCAAGACCACTGTTTGCAACCTTTGTGGATTCAACCCCACACCTCACGCAGAAAGGGTAAGTACAGAAAACAGCATTTTCATTCATATCACATCAACTGCTATTTTTCTGTTTTTGGCAAGTCAATTCATAATCAATATTTCCATATATAGAAACACACTGGTTAGCTGTCACAATCTCCTGCTATACATGGTGTTATTCCTGCATAACATACAACGTATATCTTAATTTTAACCTTTTCTTAGCATAAACCATTACATGGACCCAGTGATTTGAATGTCACAGCATGATAACATTTCTGTTAATAATATTTCTGTGTGCAGTCCATTTAATGAAATCTATTTCAATCATTAACCCACTTCGAAAAATGTCAGAGAAAATGAAAATGTGGTGAGTTACGATGTAACTCCTCATGAAAAGAGTGAATCAGTAGACCAGTACCACTAAAAACCTAATAAAGCTGTTATGCAACAGCATTAGTGGGATGGGACCTGATGTCACAAAGCCAGTGACCAGTGACCACAGGATTGCCAGCACCCATGAGGGATTTGAGATGGTGACGTCCAGTGATATACCAATAAGCATGGGTGAAACAGATTAAGTGTGGCACAACGTAGTGAAGTACATTAAAGCAGCAGATATTATGTATTGGCCATTTGTCCCATTAAAGACTATTGACTCCTTGAAATGCAACAATTTCTCCTTTGATAATAATAAGAATAATAATAAGAATAAGAATTACTAATAATAATAATACGACTGACAGAAACATGGACTGATGATGGCTGAACAGCTCATGTTACCTATGGGGTTGAACTGTTTTTTTTCCAGAATTAAGTGTTTGGAACTATTTGTTTGTCAGCCTGTTTTTGCCAAACATCTGGAATTGTGCTGTTTACTGAAGTGCACTACTGCTTATGTAATTATCACTTGTCACATTTCTCTCGGATGCTGTTGAGAGGGGGTTGCAGTTGGTTTGGGGAAGTGATAAACATGGATGATTGATGCAAAACCAAACATTTATTTAATACATTTCTAAATCCCATTGTGAGTGTGAGTGGCTTTTAGTGGGGAAGCAGAAATCCTTCATTTTTTAATATGAAAAGGGTTCAAAAGGAGAGGCCACTTTGGCAGCTGACTCCCTGAAGCCTGTCCATTTTCCATTTCCCTGTTCTGCTTCAGCTGATGCCATCAAAAAGCCTGTGAGTGATTGTTGTCTGATAAGTAGGGCACACGTGTGTGTGCTTCGCCAGCTAACGCTTTGTGTATGGCAGCATGGAGAATTGCTCCTTGACTACAATTTCAACAATCTCAGAATGTTTTTGTTTGGATAATTTTGAAAAGCTTTACGTGACGCTGAGTCTCTGACACGCTGAAACCTCCAATGTCACTCTAGCCTTTCATGTGGATATTCTTCTCAAATGTATAAAAGAAGAGAGACTTGTATGTATTTCCATACTAACTCTTCAGTTCTGATTACTTTAGTATAACCTGAATGATGATGTGATGTCTTGAAGAATCTGAATGGTCTGTTGGAGGACTGAGTATAGTCTGGTCTTTACACTATATATTTGTGCCATAGTCTCACAGTACCACACCTGGCCTCGTCTCCATCCCATAAATCTGAGCCTTCAGCAGAATAAATGCTGATGCTTGTTTCTCAAATTGGGAAAACACATTTTTTTCTACTCCACTTATTACAGAGATTAGTAGGTCAATCCCCTTTATTATCAGAGGGCTTGTGTGTGTGTGTGTGTGTGTGTGTGTGTGTGTGTGTGTGTGTGTGTGTGTGTGTGTGTGTGTGTGTGTGT
>JBBMJM010143166.1:0-11334 GCA_037832705.1 Centriscus cristatus
TCTTATTATAGCTTATGATTTAATACAAAATGTGTCTTTTTAGACTGCAAAAAAAGACCGTTTAAGATCAATGACCTTTTAATGTCGTTTTTTAAAATATTTTATCAATATCTGATGTTATGTGGTTTAGCTTGTCCCTGTCTTTTCAACATTGCCATTTATGATTCTTGAGAAAACCGTAAATGATGTAAATGAACAATTATGTGCACATTGGTCATTTGCTCTTATCGTTCTGTCCATTTATGTTCTCAGTTATTTTAAGCATCGACAAAACTACCGGATTTGCTGCGTGTACACAATCTGCTCTCTTTTCCTCGGAAGATTAATCTGAATAAATCCCTGCAAATCCCTGTCCCCTCCATCCCTTTCTGTGTTCCCGTGTATGTCCTTCAAATCACAACATGGGGAAAAGGACTCAGTCGACATTCGTCTTCTTGTCTGATCTCATTTCTAGCCTCACATGACACCCAGCTGCGTCCCCTGCTCCCCCTTCACCGTTAACACCCTACATTGTTACCCTAGTCAGTGAAACAATGCAGGGCGGAAGGATGTGGCTGAATGCCTCAGCATAAACCCATTCAAAAAACACCGTAGTCACACTTTCCACCAGTGCTGAAAAGACAGGAGTTGCTTGCAAACATTAAGTATTTCCCTGCAGCTAACATGGAAATTCCCATCCTGCAACGCTTTTGGCAATCATTTCGGTTTTTTGTGTTTTGTGTTGCGTTGAGTCCAAATATAGTTGATCATCTTCTCGATGCTGGATGTTTTTCGTATCGCTGCGGGACCTGGGACTGACCAGAGCGCAGGAAAAGAGCGATGAGTGTGTGTAAATCGACTACATTGAAGCGACACCGATGACCATAGAGGAAACCACGAATATTTGCAATTCCGTCTTGTCAAACGAATCCAAACAAGATAAAAGTACCTCTATAATACAGTACTTCCGATATAGTCCTACAAAATATTTTTTGTTACTGTGCTAGAACATTGTCTGCTAACCTATCAAGTTAAATTCGGGAATGACGTGGGTTACATATATAACTTGTAGTTAAACATAGTTCTTATATTAGTTGTTTATTGCCTTTCCACCTTTAGGGGGGGAAATGTACAGCTTTATTCTGAAGTTTGATAATATGTGTTTCCGGTAACCCACGTTCACTGACGTACATTTGGCGGAATCAGTGGAGGCGGCGGGGGCGACATTGTTTTGTGAACAGTCCAACCTCGGACAATGAGCAGGAACAGACATATTCCGAGCTAAGTGAGGCAGATTGGTGCATCGCGATTCATTTGTGTGTTGTGTTGTTCTTTACTTTGCACTCTCAGCTGTGAGAGGCGGCACCGAGCGGACCCATCCTCCAGCCACCGCCGGGGAGCTGAGTTCATTCAGCCGAGGCGAGCTGAGAATCGCTTGATCAAACGATGCCAGCGATGTGAAAACCACATCTGCAGGGAAACCGCCGGGCTGAACCACTGGACTGAACCACTGGGCTTTAATAGGGCGCAGCTGCCTTCAAAACACCCCGAGAGTGAGGGGAGATCAGGCCAGTTGTGTTCCTGGAGGCCTACGGAGACCACCGCCTGCTGCCGAGAGGCTGAAGATGCACTCTAATGGAGGTTTGTGAGCCTTTTTCGTACGCGACCTCATTGAGACGTTTTCCACGGAGAACAGCCAATGGGTTCAGCTCAAAATAGCAAGTGCACCGAGGAGAGAGCCTAAATACTGATTCCACATGTCTGTTTGGCCTTTTCTAATAATTGCATACATGACATCGGGGAGTCTCTGGAGGAAGAGGATGAGGACATGATGAAGGCGTGGGGACAGTGTGTTGAGCTTTGAAACCTTAACATCTCTTGTAACAGCTTCTCAGGTACTCTGGGCGTATTTCAAACGGAAAAATGGGCAGCGAAGGGGAAATATTGGGGAGAGAACTGTCAAAGATGTCTGATGAGGATTTGCTGGCATGCTCCAAAGAGGAGTTGGTGAGTCGGCTGCGTAAAGAAGAGTCAGAGAAAATATCAGCCCTCATCCAGCGCGGGCGGCTCATAAAGGAGGTGAACAAACAGCTGCAGGGACACCTCCTCGAAATCAGGGAACTGAAAGTCATCAATCAGCGCCTACAGGAGGAAAACGTGGAGTTGCGGGACTTGTGCTGCTTCCTGGATGACGACCGGCTCAAAGTGAAGAAGCTGGCCAGGGAATGGCAGCTGTTTGGACACCATGCAGCCAAAGTGATGCGAGAGGACCTGGGCGGGTATTTGAAAAAGCTCGCCGAGCTGGAGCGCATGCAGGACGGGCTGGTGAAAGAGAATCTGGACCTGAAGGAGCTGTGCCTGGTCCTGGAGGAGGAGTGTGTCAGTAGGAGTGACTCCAGCCCCGGGGGATCAACCGAGCTCACCCTGCCTTGCATGGTGGCCCGGGACCTTGGGGACGGGAGCTCGAGCACAGGCAGCGTGGGAAGTCCAGACCAGCTTCACCTGGTGTGCTCCCCTGACGACTGATGGCCGGTTTATGCCAATAATCAGGGATTCTCCCACTTGAAAATGAGAGCTGAGGAGCTGAGGAGGACGGGACAGCTTCGTCAGACAGCTCGTCATTGGTGCACAAGCAGTCCAAATGCTGCAAGACTTTGTGTGACTCTGGGTTTACCTTGACAAACGTTCCACCGGAAAAAAACGTTTATAGAGACATTTAATAGCTGTTTGCCTCATAGATTTTACAGTGTTTTTTTTCTAATGAGTCTTGTGTTATCTTGGGGGGCACACCTTTTCAGTGGTCTGCTAAACAAACAAAACAAAAAAAAAGGGACCAAAACGTGGGTCACATAAATTTGTCTCATGCACTGGTCTAGCCTACACTGGTTGAAAGAAACAAGCCTTTTTTTCTATTGCACTGGACAGCGTTATCATGGATCTTTAAATCACAGATCTAAAGATTCATTTCAATCCTCAATCCAGTTTTGAGCCATATTTAGTCCACTGAACTCCGATAGCACTGAAATAGATGAGATGTGATAAAAGATAGGAAAGTATTTGATATTTGCTTTTGCTAGACGCCCAATAATGTGTGATATCTTATGCACTCTCTTCCTCAGGGCAGGATCGGAGTGTCATATGTGCATGATGATTGCCACAGTTTGTACAGACCAGGCTGATGTGAAGGCCCTTCAGGTTTCCTGTGGGTGGGGCTGCAGTGCCTCATGCACTCAATCTATTGCCAAGAAAGAGCCTGCACACATGTTGGAGCTTTGGACCTCACTCAGATGTTCTGTCAGACACTTTTTTAAAAAGCAACTGGAAAGTCTTTGTATAAAACTGGAAGATGAATGATGTCTATTCATGGGCAAGATATTTCAATTCAGTCATGCTACTTTTTTAATGACATCGTTGTTCATTAGCATATCAGAGTTTAGGTGGGTCCGCTGTTGGTTCTGTAACTCTTGCTTTGTATTTATCCTGTAACATTAGAGATAATTTAACTTTGACCCTTCTTTATCTTTATTTATCTGTATTAACTAGGATTACTAATCACTTTTAGTTTAAGTCATAGCGAATGCACATGAGTGAGTAAAGATGGATTGGTCTTGAGCTGTTTATTGGTGGACTATGCCTGTAGTGAATCGAAGAGCTTTAAATACAGTTGGTGGTGTTCTGACCTTTATTCGTGTGTTTGACTTTGCTTCAACAAGCAATACGTTTACATGACAGAGGATTGATTTGCGCTGCTTGTTCCGACCTTCATGTCCAAACCAACTGAGCTTGATTGATGCCACTTTCATGTGATACACTCTGACTTTATGGATGTTCATCAGTTTTTATTTTTGGATCCCTGTTTGCAGAGTCTGGAGAGCCGAGGAGTGTAATGCTTTTACTCAATTAGTGATGCACAGACTTCCTCTGACAGCAGCATACACAGAGATTTTTTTCCCCCCTTATTGCCCTCTAGCGCTCAATCTGACTCTCATTCTGTCTATTAACTCTCTGGCTAACCCTGTTTGAGCAGGGCAATCCAATGTGCTTTGAGCCATGTGTGTATTCACAAGAGATTCACTTGATTTTGAGCACTAATAGAGTACAGTGAGCGTTCACAACCGAGGAGCAAAGAGAAGCGGTTTTTATTTCTTTCAAAATGAAGAGCAGTCGTCAAACCTTCTCATGGTACCTCAGGCCTAACTGTTCTGTTCATAATTCAATATTTTCTCAGTTTACTGGTTTATTGTTCTGTCCATCCTTTGCAAAATAATAGTAAGACGTCACATCGTCGAAGATGAAAATTTCCTCTGGACAGTTCCAAATCCACACGTTTTGTTAATAACCACATAAAGCCGTTTAGATAAGCTGCAAATATAACAACACTTTTCTGTACTTCATTAAATCTAAGTAATTATTTATTTGTGAACTACTTCCACCAAACCTAATGTTGCTAAATACTGATTTTTTTCCTTTTTGCAGAGATGAATGGGTCCCCCTACTAATCGAATGGGTCCTTTCGTGGTTCATGTCACACACCTAACGGGTTCAAACACACACACACAAGCACAAAACAAACACCAACCAGGTAGTACAAAATCTCTGTTGTTTATTGCTTCTGTAACAACACAGGCTACTGCTAAACATAAGGCACTGCCTCCCAATATACATTTTGGAAAATGGAAAACATTGTTAAAAATATATTACACTCTGAAAATAAATTATGTAGTTATATAATCCATATTAACTCCTACGGTCCAGCCTTAGTGGTCAATAATCTGTATAGTCACCAGAACAGTTCTGAAAATGAGGACCATTGGCTCTATTTCAATTAGTGAGTACACGAATAGTGTTGCATAGCATGAAATAACTAAAAGGATATAGCTTTCTTAATATATTATTAGACTGAGTCAATCCATTTTCAAAGGACATTCTGCATGCATGTCGTTATCAAAAACATGACCTCAAAGTCTCAAAATACTCCTCACTCGGCCTTTAAATTCAAAATCTAAAAAACAATATATCAAAAATCTAAAAAGAGTGTAACAACTGTATTATGATAATGCCACTAGTTTACTAGTTTTTTGATGAAATGAAACAGATCACTGTTTCATTTCCATCATTTTCCCCAGAGATTGTGTCTGACACAAAGATTACGAGCATCATTACTGAACTCGGTCGTTGCCAGGATGTCGTCACAGCGTGAGGATGGTCGGGGAGTGTAGCGAATGATCTGACTGGTCGCCGCTGCTGCTGCTGCGACGATGAGCTATCCCGCAAGGCTGCGAGGTTTGTGGGAGGTGAACATTTATGTTATGTGATGTAACTTGGGATGTAGTGGAAGTGCTGGCGTCTAAAGAGCCAGAGGGATAGGTGAAAACCATAGCCGCTGTAAACGGGGTGAGACAGGGTGTGGACGTGAGGACGGGCGTGTGGAGAGACTCCGAGTCATGGGTCGGGGCAGGTGTCACCACTGGCTTGGTGGGGAGTGATATCTTTGGCTTGGGCTTCACTACTTTTGCTGTCAGTTTTCGGGAGGGTCCAGGTCTGCTGCAGTCCACAGGCTCCATTTTGATGCCTTCTAGAGATGGAAGAGTTGGCGTTGGGTCAGAATCTGAGTCGGAGTCCTCTACTTTACAGATGGGACGATGAGCCTCCAGGACGAGCTCGAGCTTTTCTTTCTCCTTCTGTAACTCAGCTATTTCCTTTTGTAAGCGGGACTTTTCATCCTCCAGCAGGTCGGTCTCCTACACCAGGAGAAAGCAGAGAAAAAAAGCAAACGGAATGAGAATCCTCTCGGATCGGACTAAGACCAGCACCTTCTATACTCACACTTTGCAATGAGTCTGTCAGCTCACGACGACGATTGCGACATTTTGCTGCTGCCAATTTATTCCGCTCTCTTCTTACTCTCCGTCTTTCCAGCTCTTCATGGGATAGCTTTAACAACAAAGAGTAGAGGGACGTGTTATACAGTTTCACTGAACAATTTAAAACACAATTCCAAAGTCTCAGTCAGCTAATTTAGAAACAACAGACTTGATGAATATTGACAAAACAAACCATTCGGCAACTAGGACACTAGACAAATACTACCACCATGTGGTCGATTAGTCATCACATTCAATGTGGCTGAACAGTTTTGAAATGTCTGAGATTTCTGTGCATTCGTAACATCCAAATTTGGAAATAATCCAGCGCCATGCTGAATGAGTCCTGTTCATCAAGTATTTCCCGCCCTTTATGGGTGATGAGTCACACTCAGACCCCAGCAGTGATTCAGGTGTGAGTCATAAAACATGACTTGCCCATATGAGTCACGTCACAGTCTACTTCCTGTATCATGAGATGATCACTCCAAGAACAAAACTGTGAAAGGGGTGTGTCTGGCAAGGCAAAAAAAAGTAATAGGTGCCATAGTGATGACGGAAGTTCTAGTTTCTGAGGCTGAAGGTGTGTTGAATAGGGCTGTTAAAGCACTTTACATCTTATATTGCTCTGCTAACAAAAAGATGATCTGTGAGGACAATTTGTCACAGGCGATAACTTTGCTGAGTCAACATTGACTCAAAGCAAACACCAATGAAGAACGCAGACAGTGTGCGTTTGTCTCTCAAAGCTCAATAATTCTTTTTCACAGGATCTAATTAGCAAGTGTATTACAGAGCACTTCATACCACAAGTACGATTGCAAAACTTTGGTGTCCATAGGAAGCATCACGGATGTGTCACCTTAGTATTACAGGATATTACGCACGAGTTACGCACAATGATGTAACTGAGCAATTGTCCACACCTCTCTATCGGCATTCCTCTATCTGCTCCTTTCTTTTCTCACTCAGGTTTATAACCCTTATTTAGGTGCACATAAAAGTTGTATTTTTGCTAGCAGGACCCATGATCAGAAAATGCAGAGGGTTTTCTTACGTGTTCGTCGCCTCTGCGCCTTGTGGGAGCTGTGGACATTGCTGCTGCTCTGATGACCCCTGGTCTAAGCAGATGAGACGATGATGGACCATGGGGCCGGGCCCCAGGAATGGATGGGTAAGGAGGTGCTGGAGACCGTGAAGGACCTGGTGGATGCATGAGGGATGGCTGGACCAACCACTGAAGGTCTTGGTTGGTTGTGATCGCATTGAGGCTTGGTACAAACTGACTGCTGCCAGCCATGGTAAATTTCTGTAAAAAATAATTAAATGGGGATATACTCAATGGAAATGTGAAGAATCCTGGTACAGTAGCACTAAATTCATCAGCTGAATGACAAAATTAACCTCATTACATTTTTCACATCAGTACATCTGTATTCTATTTTATTTTCTAAATCACTCAGGTTGGTACATGTTATTCCCTCCATTTAAGTGACCAACATTGCAGACAAGTCAACAACCTTTCTCTGAACGTCCATACAACGTACGTACATATGATTTACATCACACAATCTCAAGAGAAACGGAGTCACCTCACCTGCTCCTGTTGTGTCGTGGAGGTGCTGGTGCTTTCTAGGGACACTGGGTCTGACCCAGTGGCGCTGCCTGTGAACGCCGGGTTGCTTCTTCCTTGACTTCCTAAGTTTCGATACATCCCTCCTGTTTAAATAAAAGAGTAAATTGGCTCCAGGTGGTGTTTTATAGCTATCAGGTCCCAGGGATCAACTTTCAGAATGGATCTCGTATGTCAGTTCAAACTCCGGGTAAACCCACCTTATTACCGCAACTTGGTCGAGTCCAAATGTGTACGTCTTCGAGGGGGAACTAGGAAGGAAATGTGGCCCCGCTTTTTCTCGAATCTCTCAAGAAGCTCCGTAAACCACCTTCAGTACATCTCCGTGTCGTGAGTCAGGAATCAAGAAGCCAAAGTCTGGAAATGATTGTGAGGTTGTAAACTCTTAAAGCGGCACGATATGATTACCACGCCCCTCCGGAGTTACGGGAAATGTTGTTGTCTGAAACGTTCACGAATGGCACATGTGACATGACGTCACTTACCATATATGGTAGGCGTTTCCTCCAGCCGGGATTCCGGAGAGAGAAAATACTTGACAGCCTCCTAGATAAGAACATAAAATATCAAACGTTTTCCCTCCTCGTTTCAGCAAATACTTGGGGAGACACAGTAAAAAGAAACTATGACTGGCCACAATGATACAATAATATATTGTGTCTATGTGAAGAATGCAGATATGAGACCTAACCTAACATAACCTGCATACCTAACTGTTGCCAATCAAATAGTGAATAAGCCACACTATAGGGTCATATATTTGTATATCTTCTTGGTATTTTTACGGTAAATGTGAAATTTCAGCGATTTTGAGTAAAAATATTCTATAATTGTTGTTCTTTCCATGATGGCTGGTGAGGTGCCTCCCGTTATATTATATATCATACAGGATTGACTAAAGCTCACTCAAGATGATGTGGTTTGGTGTGTGTTATTTACAATGGGGACCTGGCAAAAGGCACAGCCTTTTGAAGGCATTAGGGGGTGAAGAGGGTATATGACAAGAAAAACATTAAGAGAAGTTTAGACAAGTTAAGAAAATTGCAAGTCAAGACGATAAAGAACAAATACACAGTCAACAGTTGACAAACAGATGCTTTTTCTATCATTCTGCTGTGCGAGTCCAAGAAGCAGTTGAAAGTGTCAGTAAAATGGTCATGAAGGTGGGCTTGAGAGCTGACCTGGAGGTGAAATTGTCTCGTTTTAACGCTATTTGAAGCACACTGAAATGACGAGTGACCAGGTACTGAATGTGTTTAAGGGATTTTCATTATACGATAAGCAGATCAACAGATCAGGCGTTGTATGAGCAGCAGATGCAACTTGTAACAAATTACACAGGGTGGTGACAGACCAAGGAGAGTTTTGTAGATGAACATAAACCAGTGTACTTCACAACGCTTGTATAGGGATGACAAACGGATGGCAGAATGATAGAGGACATCAAGCCTCTGCAGACTGCTTTTGTGGGTAGATTGGTAGATGGTGTCACCATAATCTACCATGGGAAGAATTGTCATTTTAACCAGGGTGAGTCTGGCAGAGAAGGTGAAAGAGGAGTGCAATTCAGTACAGAAACACTTTTGGATTTGAGTTTGACTAGCAAATTGGTAATATGATGGGAGAAGGACAGAGTGATAATCCCAGATATTTATGCTCAGAGACCTGCTCCAGGTTCATTCCAGGGAGGGTTCTGAATTAGGGAAGTGAATAGGGTACAAAGCTCTTCTTACCAAACCACATGACCTTGGTCTTTGATGTGTTCAGCATAAGATGGAGGATGGAGAAGTCTGGTTGGATGATGTTAAAACTAGACTGAAGTACCATGCGTACTGCTTCTGGGGAGGAGCCAGTAGTAAACAAAATAGTGTCCTAGAATTTCCTTTATTTTCTAATAAACTGCATGTCAACAAAAAATATTGTTCCACAAAAGCAAAAGGCTAACAAGGTCTCTTTTAATCACAGGCTGTAGCTACCTAATATATATAATCGAACTATTATATGATCATTCATATAATAATGAATGATCATATAATTCAGTGGATGATGGCGGTATGATAGATGTGTGGTAAAGTTGTTGCAATAAGGTAAAAACAAACAGCCCAAAGATAGATGGAAATTATATTGTTTCATTCTCATAGTTTACATGACTATACATAATCGCAATTTCATGGTTACAGAGCCATTGCCGAGGAATGTGGTCAAACTTTGCTTGCACGTACCTAACTGTGCCTCAGTTTCTGGCAGTCACTTTCGCTTTACAGACCACATCAATGAGCACACATGCCTGTGGAGATGAGTCAGTCGATTACTACAAAGCTGCTAAATTATTTCACTATCCGTTTCAACGACTTTTTTTATTCTTACCAAGCAGTAAAAGGCACCCAATGCTGATTTTTAAAAAAAAGCTCAGTATACCAGCTTATTCTCTGACAACAGCTGCTGACCTTGCAGTCCCAAAGGACAGAGTTCCCAGAATGGGCTGGTTTCTCCAAGCTGCTGACTGTTGCCCCGTCTGGGGTTACAGCTAACTGCCCGAGGAAATAGGTTGGCCGTTGACAAGGCACCAGGTTAACTGGTTAAAGAAAAGTACTCATAAACTGAAAATGCCTCTCAGGGCAGAAAACAATTGCAAATGAATATGTACATGAAGGCAGTGCAAGAAGCATAAGTATCTGCCCTCACAATTCATGAATGAAAGAAAAACTGAATCTAGCCTGAGACTCAACATGCTCTACAACTGTTGTTCATTGATTTGTCTGTTTCCTCACTCATGTTTTGTGTCTCAACATTTCACCCTTTAATACTGATGTCAGCACATGGCACGTTTTTTTTCTGATCACACGAGGAAGATACGGGATAAAGGTGAGTGTCAGATGAGTAATGCCTGAGAAATGTAATGATGGTGCAGTTGCTTTGTCAAACATTTTGACAAGTTCTTACATGCCCGCTAATTCACTGGTGCCCTCAACTAACCATGTTCTTATCTCGCTAGCACTGATTTGTTTGTCTGTCTCTTTGCAGGATTACACAAACTATCCAGACAAGTCAGACAAGTGTGAGTCAAACCATTGGTAAAATGTTTTTTGAAAGTTGCCTGAAGGCAGCAGCCCCACACACTTACTGCATCTATGAGTTCAGAGCCTGGGGTAAAGAACGATTTTCTTTTCTGCCAATGATGGTTTTACATGTCAGAAATGGAAAACATAAATGTTTTTTTATTATTATTTTGGTGGTTTCCACATTTATTTTGTTGCGTTAATGTGAAAGATGGCATATTTCTACAGGTACACGTGATTTCCATTGGCCTTGTTGGAGAGCTGCACTCTGAGTGCACTTTTTTTTATGTTGAGCTCCTTCCTTGCTCATTTTCCCTCCAAACTTTACCCTCTCTTGAGGTCTGAAGGAAGTTACAAGATTCCATTACAAGTTACTCACCCTAAAAATCACCACATGTACTCACATTACTCATCTCCACCTCCCACCCACACATCCCTCCTACACACCCCACACCCACACAGTTAACAGAGCACAACAGCATTCTAATAGCAAATACGATCAAATCAGTCAGGTTGGTTCTTCACTTCACACCTTGTCTGTCCATGCTTAATGTGGGTGACCCTACATTATCTTCCTGTGATGGTACGGCACAAGCATGTGGTCACACAGTACTGATTGTTCCACACAAGAAGTGGTGAGGTATCATTGATACAGTGTGTATGTCATTGTTCCACCTGATAATGTGATTATATGATAGCTATAATTACAGAATATGAGACAAAGACTACAAATACATACTGTACATATTGGAACAATTATTTTGCTGACAGCCGTGTTTACGTTCCAATTATAGTTCTA
>JBBMJM010143198.1:0-11332 GCA_037832705.1 Centriscus cristatus
TTTGGTCAATTCACAACAGCACATCAGTCCATTTCAGCAATTCTGTCACAGAAACAAACAGAACAATGAAGGGCAGAACATGAGCATCGAATGTCATTACTTAGAACATGAATAATGGACTGAAGGACAAATTAGGATGGAATGAGGGAATCAGAAAAACCAGCTGCTCATTCAGTCCCCAGTCAACCGTCAGCGTCTGACAGGCAGATTATACACAGGTCAACGTGTGCTCACATGCTGTCTTTTGGTGACGTTGCATGTGCAAATGCATGTTGGGGAAATATGTGGGTGAAATGACAGCAGATGAGAGTGAAGCTCTGGGTGGACACCACAGAACGGGAGTGTCCCTAGAAACAAACCCTGTATTCTTTCCCCACACTGTCCCCTGAACTCTGCTCCCACCGAGCATTATTTGCAGGTCCTGCAATCTCTTGGTAAAATAGTGAAAAGGCTACTGGTGGACTGGGACAAAGCGGTTAGGGAAGAAATCAGGGAGGGGGAGGTGAACATGGGGAGGACGAGGAGGAGAGGAGTACCTTCAGACAGCTAACTGGCAGCTTGGAAACAGAAGAGTGAGATGCTGTTTAATGTCGGACACAAGGAGAAAAGAGACACATTGACACTGAAGGGACCATCAACAGAGCACATCTCCTCGGACTGCTTCAGGGGGCCGAATGAAGTCTTTTACTCTCTAGATGAGTTGGGTATCTGTCTGCAGGGACTGTCCGGGAAGGGAAGGAGCGGGCATGCACGTGAAGCAAAAACAGATGCAGCTGTAAAGTGCCAATCTGAATTATTTGGGAAATGTTAAAAGGAAATCAAGCCATTGTTCAAAGAGTAATGAAACCCAGACAGACCCTTTATTATTGTTGTTTTTGTACTACATAGGCCTCTTAGTGCCCTTCACAGGGTGAACCCAGCTGTTGGCTGTGGCTGCTGCCTCACTAACAGGACGTCGCTGTGGGAGGGAGCTGGTCTTATCTCGTCCTCCCAGACACGTCCAGGACAGTGTTAGTCACTGTAAACCCAACAGAGGAACAACCTGGAACATGTGGCATCTGAGGTCCACGGGCACGATGGATGAGGGAGCAGAGCTCGTCAGCCTGGACAAGACCCCTGCCCCAGCACCAAAAAGGGAGTCAACCGCACACTTTCAACCGTTTAGGATCGCAGTTCTGGATCTACTCTGTCCGCACTCAGGAAATAAGGTGTGCTGGAGTTGCCCCGCTGATATTTGAAAATACACAATCTATCCAACTTTAGGATGAAGCAGCCAGCAAGGAACACACAGACACACAGACACACACAGACACACACACACACACACACACACAGACACACACACACACAGAGGATGAAGTGAGAAAAATAAATATAAAAAAAGAAAACGTGAGATGTAAAATGAAGCAGCTGGTTTGGCTTTGGAGGGGTTCTGCATTCATGTTGAAATGGGGGTGTGGGGTCGAGGAATGCAAATAACTGAAATATAAACGCACACAGAAGCCATGCCAGCACGGAACCTACGAGTACATGAACTTCCTGTGGGGGGGGGGGGGCACATGTGACGCTGTCAGTGTTGGTATCACTGACCCTGGTCCATGTGTGGGTTCACTAGAGGAGCCTGACACTTAGACCCCAAAGGCTCACGACTGGCCAAAGTAAACAGTTCATCTTCAGAATGGGTTTGTCCACCTGAGGTGACGGTTGTATACATGTTATAAGACGTGTTGAGGGTCAGAGGGTTCGTTCGATTTTGTCTTCAGAATGTGATACTGCACTTAGCAGCAGGTACTATTCTATTCATGCATGGTGTTTATTTTACAACATATATATTATATTCATTGTTGAATATTGGACTTAGTAGTGCCAGTGAAGAGAAAACGGTACCTTCTTATTGAAGGCCCAGATCTTGTCCCACTCCATGTTCACTACTGACCTGGAGCCACCCTGGAAGGAGGAAGATAGAAAGGAAAAACTGAAAATAACCAAACTGCCTGATCCTGTATCACTATATATATATATATATATATATATACATACACTATTTATTTGCAAAGACTCATAAATGTTGTTTAAAGTGACAAATATATTTCAAGCATCTCATCAAAGACACACTGTACCTGTGCTGCGATGAACTGTTTGAGACCCTCCACAGTCATTCCTCTCCTCAGGACCCCTCTGACGGTGGGGAAGCGAGGGTCATCCCTGGAAGAGGACGTGAGCCACAGGATCAAACAGGGACATACTCACTGATGGACTCCACCAAACTAAACCCACCATCCATCAACGTATCCCTCGTTGACAAACCAGGTGAGCTTCCTCTTGGACAGGACCGTGTTGTTGAGGTTGAGGCGGGCGTACTCCCAGATGTACGGCTTCCTGAGGCGCAGCGCGTCGATGATCCAGTAGAACTGCTCGTCGCGGTCGTGATACTCTGTGGTCCTGAGGGCGTGAGTCACACTCTCCAAGCTGTCCACGATGGGGCAGGCAAAGTCGTATGTCGGGTACACTCTGAAAGGGGGGGGGGGTGACGTGTGACATTTTAGACACAACTATTCCAAGCGTTTGTGGTCACGTGGTTCTCCACGCCTTAGCCCGATGAGGGGCAGGTACCTGTACGTGGAACCTGTGCGGGGGTGCGGAGTGTTCTTGCAGCGATACAGGGTGGGGTCTCTCATGCAGCCGTTGTTGGAATTCATGTCGATCTTGGCTCTCATGCAGCAGGTCTGACCGAACTCGGTGCCAGCTTTCATCTCGGACCACATCTTCATGTTCTGTTCCAGAGCTGCAAACCGAAATAAGCACGTTGGGACACGATCCAGCACGTTTGGTGGGGAGACTGCACATTATAGCCTGGGGTGGGGGCCCTACTGTTATTTCGGCATTTCGACTCAATGCGCTGCTCTCGCTCCTGCTTCATCTGCTCAGGAGGCGTGTCATCGATGTAGGCTTTGCCCTCAGCGAGCATCTGCTCTGCAAATTTCATGATGGTGGGGAAGTGGTCGCTGGTGTAGGTGAACTGGTCTGGCTGGATCCGGAGCATGGCGACATCTTCCAGGATAACCTGTGGAAAAACAGGGGGGGGGGGTTTAACTCTTTGTTTGTGCAGTCGTCGTGTGTGTGTGTGAAAAAAAAACCATTGGCATTTAGGAAATGCTATATTTCAATAAGAAAAGATACAGCACTTACACACACAAACACACATCAAATTTCAGGATTAACCATAGTAAGAATGTAATTAGGGTCATTTATTTGAAAAAGACACCAAACAAACCCAATATTATCTACAGTTACTTTATATTGGTCTCTATTTATTCATTTATTTTCAAAGCAGAGCTCTAAAAAGAGCAACAGCCAATCAGGTGGAGTGAGGAGGTGCCGCTGCCAGCTGTCGTCATGTTTTACATGAGTCATTACTATGCCTGGAGGATGAAAAAGTGCTGACTCAACCTGAGGATCTATTTTAAGGTACTCAATGTATCGGGTGTTTGACGTCTGATGTCTCACCTTCTCAAAGTCCTCCTTTTCTTTCTCTGGGTTGGTGTCGTCAAAGCGCATGATGAGCTTGCCTTTGAATGTGACCTGGTAGTGCTGGTTGAGCAGCGCAGCCTTGGCGTGACCGATGTGAAGATATCTGTTGCAGGGACAAAACAAACACAGGTTGCAACGTCCCATAATATCCCATATTAGTTTGGAATAGTCATTAAATACTGCTTTATTTGGCTGAATGCAACGGTAGCCAGGGCAACCAAAGACACCAAGAGTCACGTGTCACATCAGCACAAACGTGTTTACATTAGTTCTGTAGTGGAAGTTTGAGCTTCTCCTTCGTCTCCTTCGTCCACAGGAGGACTTACCCACTGGCCTCCGGAGGGAAACGAACCACAACTTTCCCCATCTCAGCTCCTGGCAAATCCACAAATTTGCCAACATCCTGCTTCTTTTCCTTCACCTCACACTGTCGACGACACCAACAAACATTTCGTTTTTTCAACAGTGATTTTGTTCAAATGGACATTATTTGTACTATTAGATTCAGTGTTCACAGGTTTATAGTCAGTAAATTCAGTTGACTTAAATCAGAAATACTCACACTTGATTTGCTTATCGGCGTTTTCTGGCTGGCGTACTTACTGCCCACAGCACTGAAGGGAACCTGCGAGCTCAAGAAATGGAACCAGCGGTTGACATGGCCGAAGGGTTTGCCCTGACCGGGCCACTGGCCGTGACCTTCAGACACAAGCAGGGCCATACTTCATTCCATGAACACAGTCAACAATGACACAGTGAGAGGATTTGAGGATTAGGTTTCATATCCTGAATAATGACCTTTGAGGGCAGCCCAGACCGACAGGTCAGCCAGCGTGACGGCGTGTCCCACCAGGAAGGTCCGCAGAGACAGGACCTTGTCCAACTCACCCAGAGCCACAATCAAACTGGGCTGACCACACAGACGCCGGGCGCTGAACTCCAGCCAGTGGTCAACCTGCACATACCAGAGAGAAGAGACGGAGAAACAACAACTGTTACATAAGCGAGGGGATGCAGGTCATGTCAGAGCGGGCAGAGGTCTACTTCGACTCAGGCAGGATACGGGAATGGACTCACAGAGTTCTAATGTGCCTGTCTGAAAAAGAGTCACACACACACCTCGGTCTGCTCCATCAGGTTGGCCCCATAGAGGCCGAGGGCGGGAGCCTGGCGGGCCAGGTAGCGACTGATGGAGTTGACATCACTGAACTGGACGGCACTGTGGGGAGGTCAGAGAACATATCAGACATGGACGAGAACGGACCTCCGCCCACCAGGCGCAGTTCCACCCAATGGTTTTTAGATTCTGATTTACACCTTATACCTAACCTGATTTCAGATGCTGACAGACAGACACTTCATTTTATCTCCCAAGTGAAACAAACACAAGAGAAATTTGCAGGTAAACAATTTATCGGCATCAACTTATTCCTTCTCGCCCCCCCAAAACAACCCACTCCTGTCCCTGGGTGGGCTCAAACCACCACCATTTCATTGGTTTTTTTTATTGTTCCACAGAGAAACTCCACTGCTGACATTGTGGCGTGATAGTCACATGTTTTTTTTCCTCCTTGACAGAGACGATGAGGAACAACACAGAAAAGAAGGTGCATCACTTCGAGCCTGTTCAGCAGGTTGACTGGAGAGGTTAACCAAGGCACTGACTCTGAGACGTGAAGCAGGTTGTCTTTGCCTTCCTCCACCGATAGGCGCACGCTCCCTTTCACATGCTCTGCTGCCAAGAGGGCACCTGCAGGAGAGAGAGAGGGGAAATACTGTGTAATTTGTCCTCTGTGTGGATAATCCATTAAAGCAACGCACAGAGGTTTGCCGTTTGTTGAAATGGTCAATAAATGAAACTAATATATGGAACATTTTACTGCTACATTGGGTATATGGTCAAGCCAAGTCAGATTTTAGTTGTATAGCGCCAATTCAATACATGACGCTCATGTGGTTGTGGATCTATGTGCTGTATTTCTGATCATGTGCTGGGTTTTATCTGTTTCTGATTGATTTGTTTGATGATTGATTTTGTTCGGAAAAAAACAGTGGAACGTGTCTCGAAAGGCAGGGTGAGTAGTCTGTGTTTCCCACAACAGCAAAGCAGACCTTTTCCTCACCACTTCCACAGCTTTACAATACTTAAGTGGTTTGTTATCATGTATCTTACAGCAGTGCAAAATCCTATTGAGCACCATACGAAATGTTCATTTCCTTAAGCTTCCTCAAGTGCTGAATGTGACACACATGGATAGCTCCTTTCTTTTAGCAGTCTGGTCACAGACTCCATGCAAGCTGGAGAACACGCGCACACAGCCATTATCCACGTTACAGCTTCTCGTTTCAGGGAGCTTGCATCAGCCTGCTGTGTTCATTTCTAACGCGGGGTGGCACTGTTACGACACCGAGAAGTCGCGTTATTGTCGTATTTAATTTTCTTGCCACCCACTATACCGTGGCATTTTTTTACTCCAGTTACTTAACACTACACGTCCCCCATTGCATGTATTCCAAACGGTATAGCCGAATTGACTCTAACAGAATGTAACAACAGCTGAACCGCAACCAACTCAGCTAAGCTAACGAGTTAGCTACAGGCAGCGTGTCAACTGTTCCATAACGCCTTGTCACTTTTGATGTCTACGACTTGTCGATTGCCCAAGTTGCCAAAAACCTGCTGTACATAATAGAATACCGGTTTTGGTCACCCACGTTTACATTTCATGTCTGTTGACAGTTCACCATGAAGTAGCTGCTGTCATTTGTTTCTGGACGCATGTTGTGGCTTTCAGTGCCACGACAGCAAGCTAGTCAGCTGCTAACAAGCCCCCAAAATAAAGGTATTGCTCATTTACGAAATGAATGAAGAGGCTACATTGCAGGTATTAATATTTTAGTTACATCACCCTTGTATTCGCTGGTTATTCCGGCTTATTTGTATAAAACCACATGAAGACCAACTTTTAATAGTTTTGTGTTTATATTTTATCATATCTCCGGTAGTGTCCCACTGATCAATAGATCCTTACAACGTGCTTTACATTTTAATTATTTCATATTTTACTTGATAATTGATACCCGCCAACAGGAACATGAAATTAGTATATTTAACATATCCATTCTTTTTGTTAGGGTGACACGTAGCCGTGCTCAGATGGGCTAGCTAGCTAGCTGACCAGCTGTCACTTGGTGCAGACACATCGCAACGGAAATGTCTTTGAGTGATCGCAGACTGCAACTCACCTAAAGGTGGATTGATTGAGCTGATGGTGAGGTTCAACGCCATAGTGTGAAGTCACTCTTCTCACTGTCCCAGAAACCCAACAACAGTCTGCTGCAGCCGAGAAAGAATCTACTCCGCCACACGCAAGGCAGCTAAGGGAGCCGGCAAGGGACAAAAAGCGACATTTTTCATGTGCTGGCATTGACCAACCTTGGTGCTTTGCTGCCACCTTTAGTATGGAGTGACACCAACTGTACATCACTTTGACAATTGCATTATTTTAGTCAATACAAACGTACCAATTTCTGTTATGAACCGTAAAGCTGCAAATTCACCAAGCCAAATATAAAGTATCTACAGGTGGATGTATACGTCGGCATAATCCCCGTGGGAATGTGAAATGACAGAAAACGCTTTCGAACGCGTGAGATAATATCACATATCCGACATGGTTACATGGCTGGCATGACCCTTATTTATTCACTTGCGTGTGTATTCCCTGGACTGTGACTATTACAAGATGTAGTATTAAAAACGGAACTTTCGCAGACATTATCAAAGATGATGAAGCTATGCCAACCATTTACCAACACTCTCCAGGTGGGCGTGGTCCCTTCTCCCTTCAGTTCGCCCACCGACCTGTATATGTTCCTATATCGTCGCGAGTGTCATGCTGAAATCACGTTCACGTTTAATTTTTTTTAAACGTTTACTTAAATTGCAGGGCATTAAATGTCCACTACTCAACACGTAAGATGGCGAGAGATATGCTGTGTCCTTCTAGTTCATGTCTACTCTGTTCTCTTACGTGCCTACACACAGTTCAATGTCTGGATCTGCTACAACTGGTTGTTGTTTGTGGACGATCATTTTTCAACTACAAAAAAAGTGCGAGACGTGCTGGCAGATCTCGCGAGAAAGTATTGCTGCGCCACTGGAGTAACAAAGATCTCCTCCCCGTGCGCGCCTCTGTCAACAAATGTTATAGTATAGGAATTCTTCCGGAGTGGTGGTTTTCTGTCTTTTCAACTGTCTTATAAATATACGATTCATTCATAATCTCTATTTATGATTAGTTTTTAGCAATGAGGGGAAAAACGTCCTTGTGGAAGGAATCCTTTCAGGCGGAACTGTAAAACATTGTGCATTTACCCGGTTGCACATTTCGGTTGCACAGTCTGCGCCGTGCATCGAGGTGCAAAGTTTATTGTTGAATTGCATCTCGTTATCATCGCGTTGTGCTGTTCATCTATTTGGTAAAGCAAACTAACTCTTTCTGCGAGATTTTAGACTGAATGCGAGTTATATTTGAAATATCATCGGTTATTTGATTCGTCCCCAAATTGCACCGCTGCTGTTACTGTATTACTGTACTTGTATTTTCATATGTTCTAACCTTCTGCTGCAGTCTCACACATACAACAAGAACGCATCCACTAATTCAACTGACTGACAAAAATGCATTCTTCAGTCAACTATTTGATATTACCCACCAGATGGAGAATATAATGGGGTCACTGTGTGTCATGTTGCCATCTCTCACCCTCTTTCTCTTCCCAGGCATGTCTCAGGACAGTCAACACGGCAAGTGGACCGTATCCAGCAGTGATGATGACGAGGATGTGCTTCCTCCCTCTGGGACTACATCATCTAAACCTCAGCAACCAGCTGAGTTCAGTACAAGCTCTCCCTCCACCTCCAAACTAGAACCAGGAGACACCTCAATGGAGGTGAAACCAGAACCCGTCCAAACAGTCGTTGGCTCTGAGGCCCGACAGCAGGCTGCGACAAACCAGGCAGACCCAGTCAAATATGAATCCAGTCCTTCATTAGCAGGGAAGCGGAAGAAAGAAGTGTCTGATGGCTCAGGCTGGGCCCTCTCAGATAGTGATGATGATGATGACTCAAAGCAGATGAGTGTGAGAAATTCACCGAAGAAGGTGTCTCTGAGCCCGCAGAGAAAGAAAACCAAGGTGGTGGCAGAGCGCCCCCCGAGCCCTCATGGGAGGCTCTACTATATTGATGAGCCGGAGGATTTCTTTGAATCCAGTGTCCCTTGTCTCAATGACATGTACAGGTTCTACCTCAACAAGGTCACTGGCCTGGACAGGAAGTACAACAGGGGTGCTCTGCACATCAGAGGTGAGGAGAGTGTCATGTGTTGTATCTCTGTGTGTGTGTGTGTGTGTGTTTTCTCATGCTCATGGGATAAATCGGTCATTTGTTTTTTCCCCATCCAGACATCCTTTCTCCTTTGTTTGGGACCCTGAAAGAATCCGTTCAGGTGAGCAGCTAAGACTCTGATGAACTCATTTTACCAACGAAGATGATGATGAGGACCATCAAGTAGCTCCTCACACCATCAACTCCATCACTGGTTAGATACAAAGAATTTCACACGATGAATGAATTGAGAAAACATTGTCATGTTTTATTTCCGGGCCAATGGTAATGATCCTCCTGACCTCGTTGTATCCATGTTCTGCCATTAAATGACTGTGTTTCTCATAGTTTAACTACTGCTTTGATATCGCCTGGATGCTTCAGCAATACCCATCAGAGTTCAGGTACGTTTTCCCATACCGGATTCCTGGGGTGCACTGATGTACTTGACAGAATGGGGATTTGAGTGCACGCTAACGGCTAAACAGCGCCCCCTAGTGAAGAACCTGTATACAGGTGCGTATACAGGCCCTCAAGTGTGCTTGTTTGTTTTCAGGAATTGTCCCGTTCTCATCGTGCACGGGGATAAGAGGGAAGCCAAAGCCCGGCTTCTCCAGCAGGCCCAGCCTTTCCCTCAAGTTCGCTTCTGCCAGGTGAAAAGTTATATAATAAATCAGTGAGGTGCAGACAGATGAGTCTTCACGTCTTCCATTCTCCTTGACAGGCCAAACTGGATATTGCTTTTGGAACTCACCACACGTAAGCATTTTTCTTCCTCCCTGCTTATATTCCTTTCAATTTAGTCAGAAGCAATTTTTGTGGGTTTGTTGTTGTCCCTAATGTATATAAACAATCTCTTGTTGAATAAACTCGATGCATGCGCTGTCAGGAAGATGATGCTGCTGTGGTATGAGGAAGGCTTCCGAGTGGTTATTACCACCTCCAACCTCATCCGGGCTGACTGGTACCAGAAAACACAGGGGTGAGTTTGTGGCTTTGTTTGTTTTCCTGTTATTGATGGAAGTTGGGAGTGTTTTCTTACGACCCTGCTGACCTGTTGTGTTCTCTCCCTTCCCGTATCTATTGTTTCCCCCCGACCAGAATGTGGATGAGTCCTCTGTTTCCACGGTTACCAAAAGGCAGCGAGAGCGCAGGCGAGTCCCCCACCTTTTTTAAGAGGGATCTGATGGGATATCTGGCGTCGTATCGCGCTCCAGAACTCGAAGAGTGGATCCAGCGAATCAAAGAACATGACCTGTCAGAGACCAGGCACGTTAAGTGTATTTTATCGGACTATGGAAACGATGGGCGACACGGTGGGCGACACGGTGGGCGACACGCCTCATAGTAAGAAGGTCCCAGGTTTGATTCCTGGCCTGGGAGCTGACATGCTCTACTTGTGTCTGCGTGGGTTCTCTCCGGGTTCTCCGACTTCCTCCCACCTCCAAAATCACGCTGAGGTTCATTGGATGAATGAATGAATAGAATATCTTGTTTGCTGTCAGGGTGTTTTTGGTGGGCTCCACTCCCGGGAGGTACATCGGTCCGGATATGGAGCGCTGGGGCCACCTGCGGCTGAGGAAGGTACAGATGTGTCTTCTCTCTTCCTCCTCCTTAAACATTCTTTATTTTCTGAGCCGGGATGTGTTGGTGGGGTAGTTTCCATGCCAGCGTCTCACTGCCCCCCCCCTCACCATCTAGCTGCTATGTGACCACACGGAACCTGTTCCTGACGAGGAGCGGTGGCCCGTGATCGGACAGTTCTCCAGCATCGGCTCCATGGGCCTGGATAAGACTAAGTGGTTGGCGGGGGAGTTTCAGCGCACCCTCACCACGCTGGGGAAGTCTTCTTCTCGGCCAGATCCCCCCGTTCACTTGGCAAGTTCCAGGGACACAGCGTTCGTCCCACGTTGAACTGTACATTCAGTCCGACTGATCCTTCCACATGTTGACGGTATCCGCTGAATCCGGTGTTCATCTTTTGCAGCTGTATCCGTCAGTAGAAGACGTGAGGATGAGTTTAGAGGGATATCCCGGTGAGTGCCCAGTGCATGTAAAGGTTCACCCAAAGTCACCGTGCAGGTGGAAGCGTGTTATTATACATGTTGAACTGACGTTAGCGCTGTGGACGGACATAAACAACTGGATACAACATCTGCTTTTACTCACTCGCTTTACGTAACGCAACTTTATTTATAGAGCATCACATCTGAAAACACGTGCAGGAGTGTACGGGTGAAGTTCAGGATTTAAAAGCAAACGATGAACTCTAAAATGCACAGACAGCCCTCATACAGCCCCCATACTCCCCCCGACGTTTGAAAAGGGCCTCTAAAGGGGTGTGTGTGTGTGTGTGTGTGTGTGTGTGTGTGTGTGTGTGTGTGTGTGTGTGTGTGTGTGTGTGTGTGTGTG
>JBBMJM010143217.1:0-11332 GCA_037832705.1 Centriscus cristatus
CACACACACACACACACACACACACACACACACACACACACACACACACACACACACACACTCACACACACACACACTCTGACCCAAACATAGAAAATATGACTCTGTAGACATTAACATGTGTCTGCCCATTTGTGTGAGTGTGTGACATTAGCCAGTGACCACAATGTGTAGCCATAATAATGTTCAACAGTGAAAGCAGTCGTCATGGAGACCTCCCACAGAGTTCCAATGTGATGCACACACTCACAATCATAGATCATTCTTCAGACTTCTATTCATTACAATCTACGATATGGGCACGTATTTCCAAGAGGGACGTTTTTTTTAATTGTGTATTGTACGAAAATTGAGCAGCAAAGCGTTTGAAGCATTGAAGAGTACACAAGCGTCCTTCATTCAATTTTGTTTAAATACATGTGTACGATCATCAATCTGCTGTTTCTATCATCATATGTCCGTGTGAAGGTCGTTGTGGTGTGTGTCGCATTTGTCCAGTGGTTTTTACTTGTCTGTCAGTGTACGTTTTTACTACTACTTTACAGCCAATCTGTCGACTCATAGTACACATCAAATAAGTACATAGGGACACGAGCAGGCCAGAAACCAGTCATCGGGTTTTTAAAGCATCCTTTAGGAAAAATAAAATGGGCAAAATCAGAGCCAGATCATTAGTCTCGTTTGCAAGAAGGAAAAAACAATCAACAAAAGCTTCTATTCTCCTCTACTTCTGGTCCTGTTCTTCTCCGACATCCCCTCATCACCAATATGCCATTTCATTCTGTCACTTCTCCCTCCTCCTTTCTGTCACCTGTCAGCCCGGCATGTCTTTTACTTCCACCTCCTCCTGATCCACGTTCAGCCTCCCTCATCTCCTCCTCTCTGCTTCATTCTCCCTTTCGTTCCTCCTCCTCTTTCAGTTTTCCGAGGAGCAGAGTCTGTTTTCGATTAGCGTTCTCGTGTAAACCTAAATTGTGATTAAACAAACACTACATGAGTGCGTTTGGCCCCGTATCAAGGCTGTCTCTCTCTGAAAACATGCACAAGCAAAGCAGAAGACATTTATATAAGCAGATGTAAAAACAAAGCACCTATAGACATGCAGATTTCAGCAGGGACGCAAATGACTGACGCACACTGACATGCATACGATGCATGTACACAGTCTGCTGTGTACTTTGTGTGAGCGCCTTTGAATCCACATGCATACAGTCCTACAAGGCCCTGCACACATCCACATCGCCTGCCCAAGTAAGCAGATTAAGTGGGACGTCAGTGACTTTTTACAGAACCGGTGACAGAAACTGAACGGCAACAGCTCTGTGACTACAGCTCACCTTTTATTTGTGGGGTTAAATTATTACCACATGTAGCCTCTGCGCTATTTCAGTGTGAGCGTGTAAAAATTCTTTGCCATAAAAGAGAAGAGAAGAAGAAAAAAAAATAAAAAAAAAAAATCGCAGGCCTCCAGCCTCCCACGATTATTTCATAGGTTCTGGCCCCACTGAGATCTCGCTGCTAAAGTAGGCAGCTGAGAGAAAGGTGTTGTTGCTGTGAACTTTAAGACCGCCTGCCTGGTGAATTGTGGCCTGCTAAGAAACAAGCTGGCTTGTTTCATTCACACATGCATTATAAGACGACACAGACGCCAACACACGCCAACATTGTCAAACTTTCATCACCCCGACTTCTTTCACAGCAAGCGACATTGAAAGCTTGGCTAAGAGTCGACGTGAAGAGTTGACGTATCAATATAACCCATGTGAGAGGCTTGAATATGTTAGTGTAAGGACAACAACCCTTCAAGGTAGCAGAAGTACAGCTTTTTAAAAGTAGGAAACTTAATAGAAGTATAAGAAGTAATGGATAATCGATAAGAAGAAAAGAAGTAGAGGTCTGTGATGTGAGATGGGTGAGAACGAACGCATGTGAGAGATAAAGACACTCACAGACAAGAGCCAGCAAACTGCTGATGTTAAAGTAAAGGATTCTCTTTGTTTTAGGTTGTTTGGGTTTTTTTTTTTTACACCTCCCTTGTTTGGTTCAGACATTCAGACTTTTCAGTTTGATCTGAACCAAATTTCGAGACGTGAAAGCCAAACTTTGGTCCGACCAAAAGAGATGGTCTGGGTAGCGGCTAGCTAGCGGTCCTCTTCTCCTTTTGTGCTGGCGATGATAATGCTTCCTCAAGACCAGGACATTGATCTGAATCAGAGACAACCTGCGTAGGCTGACGTTTCTGCTGCTGGTAGGAACGCCAGAACAGTGTTGTTTTCACGATTCATTGATTCTTTTGCCCTCTTTGCTAAGTGGTAAACAGTGCTAACTAGCTAATTTGAGTGCTTCATCACAGGCACGCAATCAATAGCCAGTGCAGGGAAACACAGCAAATATATTTATGTAGAGTGAAACCAGAACCAAGCAGAAGTACCAACCTTGGTCTGGACCTCAGTTCAGACTTCTATTTGTGAACACAAGCAATTGTGTCACATTATATTATGAGTGATTCACCCAGGACAACTGGTGCCCTGCTGTATATAGGCTGTGTGGTGCAGCTGCATGTCAGGGCCTTCAAGGACTGTGGCGAAGACGAGGTTTGTACTTCTGAGTCATGTTTAATTATTAGGAAATTCTGTCGTTGCATGGGTGTCTGCTATGCACACAAAAAATGCTACTTCTAGTGCCAGTGGTAAATCAGCAGTCGTGTGCAAGAAAGACACGTATTTTAGTGCTTCTATTTGCCTTAGTGTGCAGTTGTGCCTTTGAGAATGATTTGGTTTTTGACAGTAACAAGTCAGCAAAAGGCCTGGAGCCCAAAGTGACGTGAAAACAACCGCGCAGTTCCTGAAAAGACAAATATCTGTGTGTGTGTGTGTGTGTGTGTGTGTGTGTGTGTGTGTGTGTGTGTGTGTGTCAGTGAGAGGGTTATATGAAAGCATGAAAAACAAGGAGTAAAAGTAAACAGGTGAATGTTGTTGTTTTTTTAATAGTTCAGGCAGTGTATGTTTAACCTTCACTTGTCTGGTCCGTTCTCACCAATCGTCACGGAGGCCCCATCTGTCGCAGCCAATCACTGGACACACAGAGTGGACCTACTTCCTGTAACACTAACCAAAACATTCCTGCAGGTAAACTATGGCAGTCGCCTCTAAATGGACAATTAGCCAAGATTAAAGGCTACCTCCTCGTCTTTCTCCATTAACTTAATTAGGAGGAAAAGACATCTCAAATGACCCCTACTCCTGTTAGTCTTCCCTCTCATACCCGTCGCTCTGTCCAGCTCTCCAGCTCTAACCAGCCGAGCTGTATTTACAGTACCGGCCAAGAAGGGATTGACTTTTCACATCTGGAAGCTCCACTGAAGCATTCAGCAGTTAAGTGCCTTGCTCAAGGGAAACTTACCAGTGCTTAGGTCTCATTACAGTCTACTCGTCAGTCCAGGGATTTAGACTGGCAACCTTCCAGCTCGAGATTTGTTGGCCATTAGTCTCATAGGGACCATTTCCTCTGTTCTACTTAATCCAGCCGTCATTGTCTTACTCCTGTTTCACGTAGTTACACTTCCCCACACAGCAGTATTATCTGTTTTCCCTATTGTGCAGCAGCAGTATCACTCTTTAGCTGCATCCCCTAATGCAGTTCCTCAGAATGGCAGGCAGTGATGCAGGAATTAAATGATGCCCCAAAGACACTTTGATAGGATAGAAATCCTTCCCTGCATCCCACTGGACGGATTCCATGTAGCCTCCATCTGATAGTTTGGCATCCGCCTGACACCAGTGCAGGAAACGTCCTGCAGCGGTGGATAAAGACCCCACAAACTACAGACTCATGTCCTCAGGTTGTATTCTACAGCTACGAATCAAAAACAGACCAACTGCCAATTGCGGACTTTAGGTATAACTTTGGAATTTGAGATGATGGCACACTCAACGTTCAATCAACAATCAATCAATCTCCATCTCAATTTCTCTCTCTCTCTTTCTCTACACATATATGTAGAGAGCGCGAGACAGAGAGAGAGAGATTTATATCTCTATTTTTTTATATCTTCAACAGCTGTCATAACACAGATACAGATACAACAAGGTTACCAGGGCAACCAGAGCCTGAAAGAAATTGAGGGCAAAAAGTGAATCAGGCTTTACAACAAAACCTCTTAGCACAGGGGCCTGCTATTTATCTGCAATCTCATTGGTCAGATGAAGCATGTTTGTTCAATTAGAGGTTACACGCAGAAATTGTTTGTGGACTGAGTGCCTTTTACAAACCCCGTCTTTGAAAACACACTCGGGTTATGGATCTACAAAGCAGCATATTGTGGTAGAAATACTGAAAAATGGTCCCCAAAATAAATCCCGTCCCACATTATGTAATAATCAGCATCTGAGGCCACAGTGGAGCTACGGCGGAGAAAGGGAAATGTCTGTGGGGTCTGGTGTTACTGTCATTTTTCTTCCTCCACATGCCGTTCTCTCATGCAAACCAATCAACTGTAACCTGAGCTGCTTTAATGGAGGAGAATGATGATGCTTCATGACTGTTACTGGCAGTAAACCAGTGCTGGTTCAAAAGCAGAGACGGTGCACTCGGGACCTCTGGACGTATATTTTCACTCAGCTTTACAAGCATGAATAATATATGTGTGCACACATTCATACACACAAAGCCAGAGGGGACAAAGTAAAGATTACAGGTTCAGACACATTCTGGGATGACTAACCGACATCATCTAAATTCCCGATATACTGAAATAGACACAAAAGCCATTGAAGCATTGAATTTTCCATCCGAACCATCAGAAATTGGTGCGTTTAAAACCAGAAACTCATTCTATAAACAAACATATTCTACTCAAAACTCAAGGCTAGTGTGCGTCAATGTGTGTTGTGAGACCGCAGTCTCTGCAGATTGTGTGTGTGGGGGGGGGGGTGAGGTGACCACAGACTGCACACAGTGAAACCCACTGACTCCACTCCACGATCCATCTGTATCACCCATCCTGATCGCTGTTTTCTCCACTCACCCCCTGCTGAGCACCTAAAAGGGCCACATACTCAGATGCCTCCATCCATCTACCCTCTGCCTTCATCCCCAACTCGGACCCTTTCATCCCCCCCCCAATGACCTCTCCAATACCTGTCGTTCATCTGTCTTCGTCAGTCATCAGCCACACTTACTGCTCAATTTTCCAACAAGATACCGTGCCGACCTCTTTGAGTTCTACACTTCGTTCGTCTCAGCAGGACTCAAGATTCTAGGAAAAACTATTATCCAGCCTGATAGCTCTTGCCCTTAATTCCCACCCTCCTAAAGAGCAAAGCCCTCCAACCCAAGCCTTTTTCCCCCCTAATGCTAGTCCAGTGCCTTTCCTCCCCTGCCGTCTCCAAACCTCAGACCACAGAGCTTTAATAGGAGGGTTAAGAGGTAATTCCTATCACACTGCCATCATTTAATATCTAACCAAGGCTGACACAGGAAGGTTACGAACTCCAACCAGAAAGCCACCAGCTTGTCTCCTCGCTCTTCCCCTCCTGCTGATACGCCCCCCTCCGCTGATTCTTCCTCCTGTCTCTTCTTTCTTATTCACCTCCCTGTTCACACACACTATATCACCTCTGTCTCAGTCCACCACATACAAGTCAGTCTAAGTCAGTTAAACGATGACATCTACTTATTTCATTGTAACGTCACTTTTATTGGAGTGAATTTAATTCAATTCAATTTAACAACCAATGTTGTCTGTTAAATTCATTTAGACAGGATGTATCAACTTTGATTACTGGTTCAGTAACAGCAAGATTTGGTGGTTTGCAAAGGGCTAATATTTTATATTATTCATTTTATTCTAGTGACTAGGTGAAGAAAATCACATAAAGGGAGAGAAACATCATAACATGGAAGAGAAAAATGAAAAAGTGGGGGAAAAAATAAAGTGCAGAGGAAAACTTCAGACACTGTAATTTAGATTGTGCTGATGGTAAAGTGGGGATATAAAGAACATGAGATTTATAATGTTAAGTTTGGAATATGTTCAACGTTTCCACTCTCCTACTGGGATCCATTCAAGCAGTGACAAATAAGAGCTTTGGAGATCAATTAGAGGTTTTATTAAATAGTAAGTGCAGCAGTGAGGAAATAACGCTGTCGCTCATGACGAGGAGGATGAAGTCCAGTGTGTGAATGTAGGTGTCCCTAAGGAACTCGTGTGTTAGATTGCGTGTGATCTGAAAACCACAGTTGACGTAAACGACAATTCTCTCAGCTGTCTCAGTCTAGTTCTCTGTCAGTCCATCACACGTCACCGCAAATATATGAAACACATTATGAGTCTATCGAGAGCTTGGAATAAAGGTTGCTCTGTGCGCACCCCACTGACAAGATGTCATGTCTTTCCATCCAACAAAATACAAATCAAATTAGTCTCATCACCATAAGCCTTGTTCGTTATGTTTAGATTTATTGTTTTTTTCACTCTGCGTGCACTCCATCTTCCAATGATTCCGTGCAGAAAGAATGAGTCATTTTGAATCGTGGTCTCCAGATCTACTGTAGGTTTTTTTGACTGAGTGACCTATGACGGTGGAGGCTGACGGCCACAACGTACTGCTCATGTCGTGTGTCTTGTATTTGATAATTACAATAATCCAATTACAGTCACAAAGCTGCAGAAATCAAATGAATGGGTTTGACCTTATTTATACCGGCTCTCTGTGCATAAGCAAACGTATTTTAAATAACAGAGGGCAGCAAGAGAGAACATTTGTTCACTTTACAGTCAGAGACTTGTGCAGGAATTGTCCATTTCGTGGTTAATTTCAAACGAGGCTTTAAAAGGAAAAACAGGGGACACCACATATAATTAATCTTTATCCAGCAGTCTATGGCTTAACACACTCCTGCAACATTAATACCTACTAATGTGTGTAAGCCACTGACTGTTATTGTAAAGATAAGTAACGTTTGGTGAAGCTTTAGCGCTGTGACGTGACGGGTGTATTTTGCTATGTTGTGGAGACACTATGGCTGTTTGGCACAAACCGAATACACAGATCAGTAGCAAATGAGTTGCTGCTGCCGTGGTTTGAGAGGTTTCTGTGTATGTTTTGACAATTTAATTTGCCGTGACACTGAGTCACAATTGGAGTAAACGCTAAGTGCCGTCTGCAGCTGCCATCATCTACGAAGGAGCAACCGTCCAGTTGTTCCTCTGAGGTCACCAACCTCAACGTTCCTTTACAACAAAGGAAAGGATCCAGGGTGTGCAGTGTCATTAAAATACAAAAGACTGAAGAATGATTTGAGAACTGTTCTGTCCCAATGTCTCATTTTACACATACAAGAACATATGCAGCATGTGGTTTTTGCAGGCACATTCACATCTAGATTGCAGAAAAAGAATAGCCAGACTTGCAGAAACACACACAAACTCCTCCTCTACAGTTCTACTTGAAGCCTGACCAATGCAAACACCTATTACGTTTAAAAGTTGTTTCAACCTCCAACCCAATGGGACAGAAGCTCTCTGAGGATAAGAGAAAAGAGAAAAATGTGCAGAAGGGAAGAAAGGGAGACAGGGTGGGGACACCTACGGGGCTGAAAAGTGTAAGTCTGGGAATGTGGGATGAGAAAAGAAGGAGGGCAAGTGAGAGGCTTCGCAGCATCAGTTTGACCTGCTGTTACACTCTGGGAAAACTCCACATTCACGAATAAAAATGCTTTCTCACCAGGTCCAAGCAAAACATTCACTCCAGGCACACTTTCACCTTCTCAGATCCTGCACGCACTCGCATCTGACACAAACTCATTTTTTTCCCCCGCTCTCAATAGGAGCACAGAGCAGCACTGTGTCACCTGGCGCAAGACTCGAACCTTCAACCTGGAGAAGAGTTCTGACACTGCACAACACATGAGAAGAAGGAGACGAAGGGGTGAGAAAGAGCAACGGTGGGGAGAGAATGATGGGGCGAGAGTCCGAGAGATGTGAAGGAGGATTGCTGGATGGGGAAGTGGAAAAAGGTGTACTCACAGGCGTCCCAGTTTGGGGTTGGACTGGAACAGAAGCTCTGGGAGAAACTGGAGTTTGTTCCTGTTCAGACGACTGCAGAGAAAGAAGATGATTCGATTTTGTCACAGTAGCTTCACAGAAGAACGCACAATGATATATCGTTTGCATTCATGGCCAAAAACACGCCAAGCACATCACCTTGAAGGCCAAGGGTCAAAGGTCGGCGCCTGCCTGGTTTCCTGTGATCATGACCTACAGGTTATCATACCATGTTGTGTGTGTTTGTGTGTAAGCTACAGGTTATCGTGTTGCATGCGTGCTAGAGCCAGTTATCACTATCAGCTCCTAATGTGCTTTGACGTGGGAGCGAAAGACAGAAAAAAAAGTTTCCAGTCATCTGCACAAAAATGGAAAGATAAGTTCCTTGAAACACTTTCTGGGTGATCCACTGACCCTGTTCATGCATAGCAACTTTGATTTTTTCCATCAGTCGTGTGCCACCTCTCGTATTTTCGGTAGATTCTGTTTTGTCCCTTTACAGTAAGTGCACTATGGACAAGGAGGCACCGTGTTATTCTTCCCCCCCATGAACACCCTTAATGGTTGTCTCCTCAACCAGTCCAGTTCATGCTTATTCAACCTCCACTAATATGAAAACAGACAGTAAAGCGTAATGGCTTTGTGTGTTTTACATGTGAAATACCATTCCCTGTATGAGTGGGTTCAACTTGAAATGAACATATGGCAATTATTTACAAAGGAATGGAAGGCAGGAGTCAGGAGGAGACAGACAGAGTGAAAAACTGGTTTGGACCAAAGAAGTGTATGTGAGGAGAATATAAGAGATGGGGTGTGTCAGGCAGGGAGATGTGCCTATCAGTGGGCCTGTGAGGGAGGGTGGATTTCGGCGTGAAGACAGACTTATCAAGGTTCTTGGTTGAGAAACGAGATGCGGATGGGAAAATGAAAAGGAATGGAGGTCACAGGGGTCATGGAGTAGGATCTGTGTTGGAGAAGACACAGACACCAACCTTTTAACCTTTGTGATAATGATAATGCAAAACGGACTTTCACTCCTGTGAGCACCCATGGAAAAGGAGCTGCAGTCCAAAAAGAGATACCCACCATTTGAAATAATTGACCCCTGCTCCTAGAAAATAACCGTTGGCATGAAAGTAAAGCACATGACTGCCTCCTATTACAGTTAAGAGTCATTAACATTCCCCCACAAAACTGTTATGGGTTTCAAGAGAAGAATCCTTTGTGTATTTTCAAATAATAATAACAAGTTTCTCCTTTGAACCTTTGAAAGCGTAATTACCCTTCACAATATGGGCCGTTCCACCGACTGGACCCAGGAGCCAGTTCACAGTTCGTTCAACCCCCAAACGTGGTGAGAAGCAGTTTGCTTTTCGGCGGCTGGAAGAACTCACCAGAGAGCTGGAGGTTCACTCTATTCATCTGCGTCTGTTTCAGTTTTCCCAGCGTTGTCAAGTAAAATATCCAAAAGATGTGTTGCAGACAATTTATGCCATGAGAGATATTTCTTATGGCTCCTAGCTAGCTGAGTTAGCAAAGTTGAGCATCAGCATATTATATTAAGTGCTAATCAGAAAAAGAAATGTGCTTGCTTGTCAATTTAAAAACTATAAATAAAGAAAAAAACAAAATGCTCATGTGAGCTCAATTTGGGAGCTTGCTAGCTGACTTGCTAGCTAAGCTAATTTGCTTGCAGTAAAGCGTTGTGGAGGCCTTTGTTTTAAGTTTTCAAGTCTTTCCTGGGACTAGTTTGGCGATGATAATCCTGCCCAGCCCCCAGTGCACCCCCACTGACATAAATGCTTCTTTCTTTTTGACCAGCAAGGAGTTGGTGCCACTTTAGAACCAGTTATGTTGGCTGAGAGCCATTTCTTTGACTGTTGAAAAGCTAAGAAATGTTTTGAGATGGCCGCTGGCTCCGTACCAGCGCTGGAACTTGTTCTTGGTCAACATCCATAAAAGAAAAGGTTGAGAGACTTGGAACATTTCTCATAGGGCAACCTCAAAATGTAATAGTTTTGTGAGAAAACACAATTTAACTTAATTTTAAGAATGACATCTCCTGAAAATTGTTTTACCTAACATTCATCTTAATGAACTACAATTGTTGAAAGAATCTTTCCATTGTGCCATCCTGAGCTACCACAGAGACAGAATATGTTTATTTTGTTACCTACTGAGGTCAATTGCCCCAAAACATGACTTTATAATTTGTGCTGACATAAATAAATGTGCTCGCCCAAGGAGATGATTGCATGAGGCCGCTGTTTCTCACATTGTGACTCCATAAATCACACAGACTCAACACTACAACCTCTCACCCGTCACCTTTCACCCCAACAGACAAAACAACCTGTCAACAAAGCATTTTAATAACCATTTTAGGTGAAAAAATACAGCAGTATTAATGTCCCCTCCTCCGAACGACCTGATATTGTTTTCTCCAATTTCCTGGACAAACTTTAGTTAAAGTGCATGTTGTTGCATTTACAACAACATGCACTGTGTGTACATTTTAATTAAATTCAACACAAGCATATTGTCCATTAACTCATTTTGATCCAATTCAATCTCTGCGATGCATTTTTGGGTGAGATGGTGACATACAACTGTTTTGCCCTCTGACCTCTTCCCCCCACACAAACACATAACCTCTGACCCCTCCATGACACACTGCATTATAGACCCTTTTAATGTTAAAGCAGCCTGTCACCTCTCACTCGCCCCTGTCAGGTGTGTGACAGCCATTTTAAGACAAGATACACATGTCGCTGCCAATCAGCATCCCTCAGGTTTTCAATGCCAGACGCTTTAAATCTAAATGTCAAGTTTTTTAATGTGAAAAGAATGTTCAATCTCCATCACAATGCCGTTAATGTCAAGCTTGATTTAGGCTTTTACCGTGTAGAACCATATCTTTGGATTGTTCTGCTCCTTGGACAGCAAGAAGAAGAAGTGAACGTGTTTATGAGCACAAATACTGATTGAGCATTTTAAAATCAAGTTTAGAGGTGTTGTTTTCATCACTCCGTTGTTTGTTTGTTTGTTTTCGTTTCTTCACAAACCCACGGTACAGGACAACCCTGGAAGCACGTCTCGCTGCGAGAGCTGTCTGTCACAGTCATAAACATGCAGGTGTGTGTGTGTGTGTGGGGGGGGGGTTGTGCACTGACGCCTCTATTCTGTTGTTGACTAGAGCCCTGGTGCGAACACACACACGCACACGCACACGCACACGCACACACACACACACACACACACACACACACACACACACACACACAC
>JBBMJM010143248.1:0-11330 GCA_037832705.1 Centriscus cristatus
ATGAGATGTCCCACATGTCCCAAAAGAACATATTAGACAATCAACAAATCACTGATAATAAGATTAGATTATTAGAGAGATAGACACTGAAATAACTACTCATTATAAAGTATATATAGAATAATATACTCCCATAACTGTATTACTGATGAGTAATAAACAAAATGAGTGAGACTGGACTTCCTTGTACAGTAGGATTTGTTTGGGGATTACGTTATGAGGAGATAGAAAACAGAACCAAAGGCAGAAGAAGGACAAGAGACGATCAGACCGGTGTGTCACACACCAGGCTGCTCCCCAGACGGCCTTGACGAGGGAGCGAACAAATGATTCATCAGTTAAAAAAAGATATGAATACTAAACAATCGTCAGAGTCAATGAGTGACAACGGTTGGCTTCTAAAGAAAAGACAATGTAATCACTCATTGTTTGGATTGTTCGTCGGTCACTGAGATAAGTGTGAGACCTGAGGCCTTATCACGGAGGCCAAACTGATGAGCTGGCGTTCTGAGCTGATTGGGGAAAAAAAATAAAACAAATCATGTGGCATTTGACCAACTTCCCCTTGCTCAATGTGGCCACACCTGCCTGCAGCAGTTTAATGACGTCACCCCCAACCTCTGGTCGTCCACAAAAAAAAACAAAAAAAAAACGGAGTCACAGAACCATGAACTCCTGTTGACTGCAGCCCAGGGCGACCTGGGCAAACAGGATCATCCAGCCCCGAGAAACCAAACAGGGAGAGAACGCGTTAAAAGACGCAGACTAAACAGCTGTGACGGCAAAAGATCCTCCTCCGCTACTCCTCTGTCACCGTGGTCTGTGGAGAGGTTACCATGGTGACCTGTTCGCCTGAGGAGGCGGGCCACTTGTGACAGCAGCAGATGCAGGGGGGGTGGGGGGCTGGTTTACCTACCTCTTCACCACCAGACTGAGGGTCTTGTGGGAGCCTTTCACGAGGCAGATCGCCTCTTGTCTGTAGCCACTCAGGGGAATCTCGTTGATGTTGATGAGCTCGTCTCCCACCTGGAGACCTACAGCTGCCGCCTTGCTGCCATCCTCAACCTGGGACACGGCAGATGGAGGACAGAGTTCAGGACATAGTAGACATGTAGACACAGGACACGTGAATTTAGTCTATTCAACACATTTGATTCTGTCACTGAGTTAATTCTACTGAGGAGACACAGCGACTGCCATGGTAAAACAGTTAGCGTAGTCTGTTAGCGTCTGTTAGCGTCTGTGAGCCGCGGCTTTTGGCCCACGAGTGACTTGTCTTTTCACATCCTCAGCCCATCTTTTCTGACTGAGGCCAGGATGTTTGTGCAGCCTATGGAAAAATGTGTGGACGTCAGAGGAAACTATGAAAGCGTTTTATGGACGTCTGCCGCTGACGCGTGGAAAGTGTAGAGACCGTGTGATAAAAACACAATATGCAAAATGCTTGTAAGAGGCAGAAGATCCAAAGAGATTAAGATTCCTTAATACTTAACCTCACTTAAGTAAGTAAAATCAGATACTCCCTGCAGGTTTTACTCTATATAACTACTATAGGTTAGAGGCTTCATGCTACTTTGTATGATCAATCTGGTTAATAGATTCTCTGATAAACTGAGTAGTAGTAGTTTCAGCAACGACAACAGTCAGTAGTCATATTGTTTTCAAGACGTACGACCCCGGGAATATTTGGCGTTTCTGTTTTAAAGATAATACAAACATCGGCAACTCAATGAAACTTGATTTATGACATCCTGTATCCAAATAATATGATAAGACAACACTGATTATGTAGAAGTCATCTAAATAGACCTTGTCATACTGTAGATCCACCAATGAACTCTACACAATCTCATACACTAATGTCATCACACTCATCTAATTAATCAAACCGTCAGTGTTATTTTCAAGTGTGTAGAAATGTTTGAACAAAAAAGGTGTTACTGAAACTAAGAGTACTACTGAAAAGACTGACGAATAGAAAAGGTACGTCGGCTTTGAAAGCTTAAAAACTAAAGGGAAATGTTCAAAAAGCCACTGTCCGAGTCAGTGGTGTGATTCAAAAACAACCCGTAGTGTTTGTGTGAGGGCACACACCTGGAAAAACACAGTACAGTTAACCAGAACCTATGTGGGTGGACCTCTGGAGAGGACCACCGTGGACCGACACAATCACAGCTATGAGCGAAGTATGCACATAAAAGGTAAACACAGTCCTTGTCTTGGCGGAGATCTTCAGAAACGCAGCGTAACACCGCCTGACAGTTGGCACATTAACACACGTGAGTCACATCTCTGCAGCTTGACGATCATCAGCTCACCGCTCGACCTGCGAGAGAGAGAGAGCGAGCGAGCGCCTGATGACTCAACGCCAGAGGCATGTGTACGTTCACAGACCATTACGTCTTGGATGGCTTTTATCCTCAGCGGGGGAAATTAAAAAGCCCACATCGCACCTCTTTTCAGGTTTTCGATAATTCCTGTTTGACGGAGCGGTTTACGTAGGACGCCGTGAGGGTTTTATGATTGCTGGCCAAGTTCCTGAAAAGGCCCTGATATGGTAGTGTTTTCTGTAGACTCGCTGACGGACACCTTCGCTGCGGATTACACAATCGCATATCAAATGAACCCAAAATACCACAGCGAGGGGAAAGTGTGAAAATGTTACACTGGAACACAAAAGACGTGGTAGGTGTGACGTTCGAGGCACACGCAGGCCGATTGTCTCTGTTTCACAACACACACAGGGAGAGTGTGAGAGCGGGTGTCGTTATCTTTATTCCTAAAGTTAGTCAAGAAACCCAAACAATGGACCAAACGTCTCAGGAAAAAACCTACTATACACTTCCTACTATACCATATATTCTTGTTTAAGATCTGGACTATGACGGCGACATGCATGGACGCAGAAGCTTGACGTTCCCTGAAGAGTAAAACACGACTGTGTTTGTTATTCTTATTCTTTAATAGTAAGAGACAATTCTATTCTATGCTTTCAGCTTTCTGCTATAAAAAGCTTGAGCAAATGGAACAAACAAAAAGTCAATTTGACATTTCATGTGTGATTATGTTGAGAAAACATGCTGTGTAGATATGAATTGTGGATCATCATCATCATCCTCATCATCAGTGGAATCATCACTCGGACAAAGTTGAAACACAAATTCTCATAACAGCCAGACAAGAATGTAACTATATTTTGAACTCATAACATGTGACAGTAAACAGTTTTAGTCTTAACTTTGTTGCATTTCTGGCCTAAAATCAGGTGGAATGTGGCTGTGGCAAACTGCACCGTTCCTACTCGTGCACACGGCCAAAGGGCGTTTGTACAAAACCGCACGAGGCCACGATGCACAGGATGAATTTGGTTCCATGGGAAGACTGAAGAGTTTAAGTAGCACTTTAGATGATAAAAAAAAAAGAATCACAGGATCACAGGGCCTGCACGTCACCCATTCCCTTCATGCACATGCCTCCACTAATGAGATTTTTTACAGTAACGCTTTTTTCCAATAACAAGACTTACTTTTATTTATTTATTGAAATCGTCGTTTATTGAAACCTTTGATTTCGACCCGGCCAAGTTGCAGTTGGCTCCGTGCTCCCCAGCACATGTACATGTGTCCTCAGGGTGAATCTGTAAATCTGACACGTCTGTATCCTACAAATCGGTGTGCATGCAGCGCGTAAAGACCGATGTGTTCCACAACATCTGCGGGACAGCCTTCAGCGACACAGCGGTCTGCTTTTCATTCCAGCCAAACGTAACGGGAAACATGTCTCCTCTTTAAAACGATAAAGAATGTAACTAATAACAAACAACGAGTGTCAGCATGACATAAAACAAGAAGGGTGAATGAAGGCAGAACACGGAACCCGATCCCAACGCAGCATCCCCCCTGTCCTTTGTTTACCATCTTCCTCCAGACTATAATCAGACGCACTGCAGCCATCCTGGAAGGCCAAGGGTTCTCAAAAATAGCCCCATGTTTCTCTGTGGGACACCAGGGGGAAGGATGTGGCGGCGGCGGCGGCGGCGGTGGTGATGGGGATAAGGAATGTGTCTTTTTTCGCTGACAGATGTCCTGTGCAGCGTGCTGACAGGGCTCTGAGCTCAGACCTTCACACACCACTGACAACTTTCATTGCAGTTTGACAAGCCAGCAGCAACCCCGCAAACAAAGTCGGCCACATTTGACCTCACGGGGTAGTTCAGCATCAGTGTCGAACACCGACAGGTGTGCTGAAAGCTTCTTTGAGTGCGTCGTACAAATGAAACCATCTGTATATGACTCCCGAGAGGAAACCTGGAATGATTTTTGTTCACACTTTCGACACGGTTGCTGTGATTCTTGGATACTTATTGTCTCTCTGACTTTGTTGAGTTCAGATGAACCTGGTTTTGTCCCACGCCACAAACGGCTGCAGATGTTTGTCACGTACGTGTGACATCCCCGTCAGCGTCTCAGCGGCAGTCAGCGACAGTGGGGCGGATACAAACCATACAAACATGGGTCTGTCCAAAACCGCCAATAAATTCACAATAAATATTTTTTTTCAGCAGTAGCGTGATCCTGAAACCACATATAAGTGCCTGTGTGTGTTTACCTGCATGTGATTGGTTACGGTGTGTAAGCACAGACAGAATCCCTTTGTGGGTCTGGTCCTTTATAAAGCACCAACAAATGTTTTCCTTCTTATCAAACTTCATCCTGGCAAAGGAAACATATTGCATGAGGTGCACGTCCAGCTGTGTTGTGTAAAATAGGATTATTTACGTTTATTCAGAGTAAGGACTTTAAGTCCGTGAAGACCTTGAGTATAACCTGAGCTATGAAAGGAATGTTGAGAATTTTAATTAGATCCAGGATATATTTTAACCAATACAATAACCCTCTTGTCAAACTGTAGGCCCTTTAGATTTTGTCAGGTTTGACTTTATTAAACAGACAGTTCAGAGGAAAGGAAACAATCCACAGGTTATCCTTTTTGACGGCTTTGGTACACAGAGTTCTTCAGACGCACCGTTGCGCCTGCTTAGCTCACGGTAACATGACGGCAGAATATTCCAACGATCAATAAACATCCAGTCAGTGTCTGCTGGAAATTGTTCATCTATAAACAATCTGTAGGACTGACGGTTTGGATTTGGGAATTCAAACTTCAGCCAGTGTTATTTTTCAAGTGTCTAAATTGTTTTCAGTTCTGAAGAAGTAAATTCAGCATCTGCAGTCTATAAGAATAACACAGCTGAGTTGACATGCAGCCGAGCGAACGCACGAGTAAGAATGAATACAAGTGACTCGGATTTGAGGAGCAGAAAGGACAATATATGAAGTCGATATCATGCTGTGGGAATTTTTGGACATCCATTGTACATCTGTAAAAAAAGACTAGTGTGAGAAATGAGACCGAAATGATATGTTAAATAAAATCACTCAGCTCTATGACACAAAACAAAAAAAAAAGACGGTTGTACTATGTTGCCTGAAAGTCCGTATTTATGACACAGGTTCTGGCAGGAGAGACAAATGTATTTTCATTATCATGGAGCCGGTTGTCTGTGGACAGATTGCAGGCGTTATCCCTGGTCAGCCTTCTTATCATTGAACTAAGTCAAAATAAGGTTTACACGCCTCTTTATCACCTTAATAGAAATATTTCTGCAGCACGGCTTTGTAAATCAAGCTTCAGTCTGAGCGCTGCTCCCAGAGAGCATACATCACTGATCCCAACTTCACTTTTCCCCATCACGACATTCCAACGAGCCTCCGGCTGTCACACATAATTCACTACATTTAGAAAATCAAACAAAGCTCCAACATTCCTCCGTCGCTCCTGGTACCACAGGGTACCATCTGAAATCAAATCGAACGCAGCACTTAAAGAAGAGAAAACAAAGGTCTGCGTGGGATCTAGTAAGAGACTGAAGCATGAGTGGCAGCAAACGAAACTCATTCCAGTGCGTTTGTCAAACAAACTATGTGGACGTCAACCACGAGATCACACATAAAAGGGTCTTGAAGTGGAAGATTCTGGACCACTATTACATCTCTGTAAAAAAAAAAAAACGTATTCTCAAAGTTCAGGTCTTACCATCAGATGCAATCAGGAGCGCTCGTGTAGTACGTTTTTTACAACATAAAATGTCAAAGCGCTGCGGACCAGCGGACCAATGGTTCGTTCGCCCCCCCCACACACACAATTCACCAATGTCACCTCACCATGTAATCTTGTAGCTTAAAGACTTAAAATGGTCAGAATTCTTGTCACTGGAGTCACATGCTCGTGAAACCCCTCGCTAATGGGCTGAATGTGGATGCAACTCTAAACACATACGGGGCCTCAGTTCCTGGGTTTCACCCCTCTCGTTTGAACTTTGGACGCCTTCTGGGTCAATACAGGAATGATGACAAAAGAACCAGGCAGGGAGGACAAACAGACACTGGTATTCTACCCATGTCAAATTTACGAGCAAGGTTTTCTGTGGTAAATCATTAGACAGTGAAAAGGGAGGTGTGATGAGGTATCGCTCTCGCTGGCATTAGTGTGGCTTTTATCAGCCCTTTAGTCACAGCATGCAAGAATTACACCGGCTGAATGAATGAACTAAAGGAAATTCTGCTTTTCAAGCACTTTCACATCAAATTGAGCCCATGTGCAACGTTTTCACTGAGCAAATCACACCAGGTTAAACCCACCGCCCCTCAAAATCATTTTCAAAACCATGTTTTCATGTAGTTGGCAACTCAAGAACCTCTCATCAGACTCAGTCGGTGTCTGTGGGACCCCAGAAGAACCCGTTAAAATTCAGAGCTGATACAATATTTTTTCATGTGCTTCCCTGCGGAATAAACATCACCGCAACTTGACCCCTTCTAACAAGATCTATGGTCGCAAGGGACTTTGATAGCGCGTCCACAGGGGTGAGTTTCAGTCCAGTGTGGTGTGAGGTCCGCTCACATTAAACTGATATATGAAGCGCAGACGGTGTAAATATTACTCCAGTGTAGAGTTATCTCATTTGAGTGGAACACAGCCAAGCAGCGACTTTGTCAAAACCCTTCGGCCACATGTGTCGGAGCTGAAAATACTTTAAAACTGTTCCTGATTCCGTCCACGGACATCGGCACACCACTGAGACTAAGGGAGCCACGATGACGGCTGCCAGCGTAGAGGACAACTCGATGGGTAATTCAACAGCAAACAACCCTTTTCCCAGATCAGATGGACCCGCAGAAGAGAGGTGGATACCTCTGTAACAGTATACAGCAGTGTGGCAGGATAAGGTCATAAGAAAACACATATTTAATAAATAATGATGCTTCTAGAAATACACACAGGCAATTGACGGACATTAATGGGACACAGGAGTGTTAATCCTCCGCTTCATCTACATCAACATAAAACAGTGCGGTGAAGGATGTAAACAAAGAAGGATCATGTAAACATGTAACCCCCCCACACACACACACACACACAGACACACACAAGAAATGCTGTAAGTTTAATTCGCTATATTTCTTTTATTTACCTTGGTTATGAGAAGAGGCTCTCGATGCTCCACTCCCCCTCTGAGAGTAAATCCCCATGGTGCACCTCCTGAAAGAAATACATCCACCAGCTTCCAGCCTTCCCCATCTCTTGTCCTCTGATCCACATCTCTTGGCTTCTGCATCACATGCCAAAGACTCTCTGCTCCTGTGTAATGTTGCTCAATTTTGTATTGCTCAGAATCCATGGCACGACTAGAAAACAAACAAACAAACAAACAGGACAGTATGAGCAGGATCCAGAGACACACGACGAGGTGTGTTAACTCCCTGAAGGACGACACAATATCATCCAAACGTGCGCATTCGTAATCTGCCTGACAATCACGACTGCATGATATTGTGTCACTCTCACAGCTCAGTATGGTCTGCCGCACGTTTTTCCCTGTTGATCTTTTAAGCCCTTCGGAACCTAAGCGTGACCTGAAAACACAACCAACTGTTCACCAACCCAGACTCAAGACTGAAGAGTTTGCCAGTGGTTGGAAAAAGCACAAGACATGAGATATTGTCGAATGTTATTTTTTTTTATTATTTAAATCAATTCATCCTACTTATTTCCTTTATTTGTGCTTTTCCAATCCTCATCATCCTCCATGATCAGACCTGCTGTTTGTTTTTTTTAATTGTATTGATATGTGAATTTCAAGTTGCGTGATGCTTTTCAAGTTTTACATTAAAAGTATGAACTAAACAAAGATACAAGTAGATCTGAACAAATTTCACTCCAGGGAAGTATAAAGTATGATGAAATGGTTGTGACTTCTCTGGAATAACTTGGACTGAATACATACATATTCTATTTCCTCGTGGCTGCTTTTTTTGGTGGCGAATGTCTTTGTCGGCAGGCGGGACTATTTTAATGACAATAACGTTTGGGAAAAATAAATATGTCCATTGTTTAGTACTGGGGCTATAACACTGGAAATGGTCAAAACAAACACCGACGTTAAACGCCACTGAGGTAATAGTGAGATAAGATAAGCTTGTTGACAGCTAAGTCCGTTAAGAAGAGGGGATAAAGAAAACTAAAATGGTAAGATAAATACATGTCTGCTGTTGTGAGCCCTAGTAAATACCTTTTCAACACCACTGTCTCGCGAATGAAAGTTCGGCGTCCCTGTGATTCACAAACACGACCTGTCGCGAGACCGGATGTGTAAGTCTTGCGATTTGTGAAAGAAAAGGACGACACATCATAATGTGCTCTTAATTTGAAGGGAACTACGCTTGGAGGCGCAAAAATAAATGGTCTTTCTCAAACCCATTTACCGCCGGTGACGGATATTTATGCCTTTTGAGCACAACTAGACCCAAACGCACGTCCGTGTCTGAAATCTGTAAAGCTCTGTAAACCAAACACCTGTTGTCATTCTGTGGACAGGCGGACGTGGAGTTAATGCTCTTACGTGAGAGAGAATTAAACAATAATGTCGAACAACACAATGGAAACCGTGTTCGCATGTACCGACAAATAAAGTGGTTTTCCTCGCACGGATACGAACATATTGTGAACCAAGCGCATTGAAAGTAAATTAAGTACAAGACTAAATTAGGTCAACTGGTTTGTGTGGAAAAACAATTGGGAAAAGTCCTATTTTAAAGGCTGACCTTACCTGGGAATTCAACTTGTGGATAAACCGGTGCTCACAGTGGTTTGGTCCGGGTGGCACGCAGCTATCTCCCAGGTTTACATTACGCATACTTCATCTTTGTAAACGATTTAATTCCAAAGGCACCTAAAAGTTACTATTCCCCACAGGTCCGAGAGGGTCGGTGGACTCCACTGGGAGCTTTTCCGATTGATCCAACTGCAACAGATGATTCCGTCCTCTACTTCATCATGAAAACCCACGACACACTGACACACTCAGGAGAGTTTAAATGAGCTAAGCTAACACTGCTGCCTCATCCATGGATAACGAGAGAGCCTTGAACGCACCACACGAGCGCCATCTATTGTTATCCTGCAAAAAAACTAGGATTACTTTTCAAAATGATATGTATGTTCAACTTAATGCATAATATCGGGACGCTAGTTCTTCTTCTAACTGTCATTACCCCAAGTGACACATTGGAATACCGTGAACTAATACTTTATCATTGTCAAAGTTGAGAACAAGCCTTGAAAAAACAGTGGGGGCGAGCGTTTCTATGACAACGTGTGAAATCGACGGGTCGTTACAGGGCCAAACAGGACTAGTTCGCGGAAGTGGATGCATAAAACGTCACAAGTTGTAGTTGGTAGTTAAAACTATCCTAAGAAATTGCCCAACATCATCGTTGAACTCGTTTGACGAAACGTTTCAAGTATGAATTGGGCAAGTTGGCTCGGAATCGAAAACGATAAAGTTCAAATGAAACAGGAAAGCAGCTGTGTTGTCGACGCCAACGATGACGAAAGTCATGAACTAAACAAGCCGGACGTTGTCGCTGAAAGCGAGAAAAGTGTTCGTCAATTTCTGCAGAAAGCGAATGGTTTGCGAGGTAAGTGTCATGGAACGTTACTATCGTTGACGTCATGTGTTCGTTCGTCTCTGTCGATGTGTCTGAACCCAGTTAACGTGACGAAAATGTCCTTTTCCACAGGTTTTGTTTATGATTTCGCCAGCAGTGCCTCTAAGAAACTGTCCGAGTCGGTCATTGAAAGAGCTCAGACGTTAAAGAAAAGTGTTGAGGAGGGGAACATTCATGGGATTATCAATAAGGTGAGGGGCTCTTCCGGTCTGTTTGTCCCACCTGACTCCGTCATGTCACTGAGGAAGGGTCAACTGTCTGTTTTCCTCAGACTATTTTGGGTGATTTCCAGAAAGAGCAAGAAAAGTTTGTTCAGGAGCAAAAAGCAAAAAACATTGGTAAGATATTGATATTCTGAATCTTAAATCGAATAAACGGCATCTTTTGTGATTCCATATGTGTCACTCAGTAATAACAGGTTTTTTGTAGGTACTGCTGTGCCCCCATGGGTGGGTTTGAATGAAGAGGACACCATTCAACAACAGATTTTATCTCTCTCAGTTGTAACTACTTTTTTTTTTTTCTTGTGAAATATTTAAAACAATGATTCAGGTGATTCGTGCCCAGTGCTGTGGTGTGTGTGCGTGTGTGTATACAGTATATATATATATATATTCTCCTGCACCCTCCACTGCTCCACTGTAATAGTCTGTAACAAAATGTGTTCATTTTGTTGACAGGACAAACGTAATTTTTTGAGAGACCCTCCAGCTGGGGTGCAGTTCCAATTTGACTTTGAGCAAATGTATCCTGTTGCCATGGTGATGTTGGAGGAAGATGAGCTGCTGCAGAAGATGCGCTTCCATCTGGTCCCCAAACAGTGAGAATATTATAATACTTGAGGCCGTCCTGCGAACAAGTGTGCTTATTAAAAAACAACTGATCTCAGCTGTGCGTGTGTCGGTGGATGGGATGTTCACTGTGACATTCTTTGTAGGGTGAAAGAGGAGGCGTTCTGGAAGAATTACTTCTACCGCGTGTCCTTGATAAAGCAGTCTGCTCAGATCACAGCATTAGCAGCACAGCAGGCAGCTGAACAGAGGGATGTCGAGAAGAACGACTCCAGTCAGAAGGATATTCATCTAAAGGGTAACATCTGCTGTGTGTCATGAACAGACTCGTACAGATAAACCAAGGAAATAAAACACATTTTAAATTGTTTATGATATGAGGCGATGTACGTGTGACCTGTATCAGAAGTATAGAGAGTCCAGGAAGGACGTGTTATAACTAGATAACTAGTAAAAAAAAAACATAGCA